>CAIGRB010004619.1:0-27063 GCA_903798255.1 Fraxinus quadrangulata | reverse complement strand
TTTTTTTTTTTTTTTTGAAAAAACAAACTAGAACTTCATTTCTTACAATTGCATACACTGCACTTACAAGAGATTTCATTTTCTAAACTAAAATACTTACACATAAAATCATTTCCCCCCTTTCCCATAAACTTAAGGCACCTTGAATTTGCACATTTTTTGAAGCAAAGGCTAAGAGTACGCTGCATTTTACTACAAATTGGTCGCATAAAGGTTATTCAAACTCAAATTGTTAAAGGTAGGGGTGTTTTACGACACTTTTGTAAGTAGAATAAAATGATTTATTTTCGGTTTGCATTAACGTATTATTGTGTTACTTATGATGGAAGCACCCTTTGGATGGTTCGAATAAGAGATAAAGAGATTATGAAAGGGGTTATTAAGACCCGAGATGAAGAGATTATGAAACGAGTTATCATAACTTGAGAGTAAGCGGACTGACCGATCACCGGTTTGCTAGAGATTGATGGTGACACAAATAACCAATGATCGCAATTCTAGAAAATATATTTTTATCTATTTACTTAAGTGTTTTCCTACGAGTATTACTTGTGATATTCATCCCTACAAAATTTATAGGTTAATTGAAGGCATAGCAGTGGCATGGAGTGGTGGCAAGTGCTAGGTGACTTAGAATGCATTTGACTTTCTAATAAAATTTTCATTTGTTTAAATCTCTTATGAACACTTAGACGACACTTTTATTAAGTTTAACTTTCTGTTTTGCTTAATTTATTTTTATTGCATGTCGACTATAATTTAGAAATGATTGAATGACTACATACGAATTTTATTTATTGCTGTATTNCTTAAGGCACCTTGAATTTGCACATTTTTTGAAGCAAAGGCTAAGAGTACGCTGCATTTTACTACAAATTGGTCGCATAAAGGTTATTCAAACTCAAATTGTTAAAGGTAGGGGTGTTTTACGACACTTTTGTAAGTAGAATAAAATGATTTATTTTCGGTTTGCATTAACGTATTATTGTGTTACTTATGATGGAAGCACCCTTTGGATGGTTCGAATAAGAGATAAAGAGATTATGAAAGGGGTTATTAAGACCCGAGATGAAGAGATTATGAAACGAGTTATCATAACTTGAGAGTAAGCGGACTGACCGATCACCGGTTTGCTAGAGATTGATGGTGACACAAATAACCAATGATCGCAATTCTAGAAAATATATTTTTATCTATTTACTTAAGTGTTTTCCTACGAGTATTACTTGTGATATTCATCCCTACAAAATTTATAGGTTAATTGAAGGCATAGCAGTGGCATGGAGTGGTGGCAAGTGCTAGGTGACTTAGAATGCATTTGACTTTCTAATAAAATTTTCATTTGTTTAAATCTCTTATGAACACTTAGACGACACTTTTATTATGTTTAACTTTCTGTTTTGCTTAATTTATTTTTATTGCATGTCGACTATAATTTAGAAATGATTGAATGACTACATACGAATTTTATTTATTGCTGTATTGAATCTCAGATTCTGTCTACCTATTTAAAAATGGTATAACTTGGGTTATGGTACATATTTTTGAGTGAACTTAGTGGGGTTAGAAAGATATACGAGTCTTATAACAGTGGACTTTGGAATTACCTTAAAATATTATTAAGAGAAGGAGTTATATCCGTTTTAGTAGACTGCTATGAGTCAGTTCAAAAATTTCTGTCCAGCATATTTGAAAAATGATTTCGTGCTGTAAACATTATCAACTCGATCCCAATTTTTTATATGATGTTTGTATATGAATGTCATGGTTTTTGGTAAAATTTCATGATTTTTAGTCGACATTTGCTAGGTCAAACAATTTTTATCTTACCACTGCTGCGCAATTGGTATTGCNGCGCAATTGGTATTGCTGATTTTTCTTCCGAATATTTTTCAAAATCAAATTTTACCGTAATAGTCTATACCTCCCATCGTATTTTTATAATATGTTTCAAATTTTTTTAAAAAAATTATTTTATATTTATTTTGGTTGACATTAAAGAGCTGAAATTAAGAAGACTTTTAACGCTTCGAGTTCCTAGAATTTGAGGCGTTACAATAGGAGTTTAGAGGGTTGTAGTGGCAGCGACAATGTTGGCAGTTGTGAGGCAGTAGAATCTGGAGGTAGATTTTATTGTTTTATTTCTTCTTTTTGGTTATTTTCCTTTTTCTTCTTGTTAAACCACTTCATTTAAAAGTTTTAGTTGTAGGTAAGGTCAAATGTATATCATTTAATAATTATATTCAAGACGTCCCCTCATATGTAGGCAAGATTTATTTTTTCTCCATCAAAGTCTAACACGTGCACAATTCATATAAATGAGTGGTAGAAAGACTTAAATCTATCACATGTTAAACCACTAGTTTAAAAGTTCAAACTGCTAGATAAGGAAAATGCATATCATTTAAATATTGTTGACCTCAAAATATGATGCCGACAAATATTGGACCCACTCGTGCATGCGCAAGCTAAATCCAACACATAAATGTTGATCAATGGTCCAAATCACTCCGAAATTGGACGTGGGAGAAGCTCAACGACACGAGTCGTTTCCGTTCGTGTTCCGGCGAGATGTCCAGAATACGATTGTATAATAATAACCAATTGCTATAAACTCATATTAAAGATTGTAAATCAATGTTGGAGAATAAAATAGGTTGCTTCAAATATCTGAAATCGCATTGATTTACAATCTTTAATATGAGTTTATTCTCCACCCTGTTGCCTCCTTACAGATTCTGGTTCACGCTTTGAACTTCACGAGGCTGAGTGGGGCATTATTGAGGATATTTATAAGCGTTCTTTGAAGCTTCAGAGCTTTGATCACCTAATTGATAGAAACATATACTTCATAGACTTTGGACTGATGGCCTCCACATGTACGAGGCTCTTTGTTGTTTTTACCTCATTTAGCTTGTTGTAGGTTTTTAATCTCTTTGTGGGTATTTGTAGATAAGTTTGCAAAGAATGAGTACTTTGCTCTGGATATGGCCACCATACTGAAGGCTACCACAACTGTCGGAGATAGGGCCTTGAAGCCCTCATCCTTTGCGGCCAAACTAGTGAAGAACAAGTTGGAACGCCTCAGCAAGGATCATGCTGAGAAAGGGGTCGAGAATGAGGCTCCCAAGAAGGCCTTGGGGGTTATTGATAAGGGTAAGGGAAAGGCAAAAGAACCCTAGAAGAAGATAAAGTTAGTCTACATTAGTGGGACTCCGATGAAGTTCGGGACCATCTTTTTTAATCCCGAAAAGAAGGCTCTCCCACCGCCTAAGCTGATGGAGTTTGCTATGAAGGCGGTGAAGGTTGAGAAGGTCCAGAAGGCTAATGAAGAGGTTGTGAGGAGGAAAGTATCAGCCCCAGAGGCCACAAGAGGACCCCAGGTAAATCTGGGAGTTTTTTGGCTGGAATGGACGATAAGATCGCCCCGGATGTAATTGAAATGCTGCTACCAAAAGTTCGGAGTGCCACCGAAAACCTCAAAAATGTTTTGGATGGAGCGGTGGCAAATGTATTTGTCCACTTGTAACACAGTGGACCTTACAGCAACGTTGGCAAACCAAAGTGCTAGGGCCTTCAGGGTGGCCCTTGAATGTCAAGAAGTTTTGGCTGTCATTCAACGAAGGAACAAGGCCTCTGTGGACAAACTTGCTGATGTCGAGGGCGAAGTAAAGAAAATAAGTTTCGACGCCGACCTACTGAGAGCCTAACGTGTTGAGGATGAGGCGAAGCTGGCCTCTGCCATGGTTGAGATGGAGGCTTTAAGGAAAGAGGTCTATGAATCTCAATGTGAAGTAGCTTCTTTAACTAAGAAGGTCGAGACCCCTAACGCTCACCAAAAACTAACTGCCGAGCCCCTAGAGAAGGTGAACTTAGAGCTTGCTAATTCCAGAAATGCAAATCAGTTCATGGAGACCCAAATAAGGTATTACGTGGGCGAGACGAAAAGGGCAGAAGATGAGGCTCAGCAGGCTGGGGAGGAAGCTGTCATAAATTATGTTGCTAACTTCCACTTGACTGAAGAGTAACAGCGGTTCGTCATCTATTGGCGAAGATTCGCTTATGCCGAAGTGGTAGGAAATGGTGGATGAGCTTTACCCTGAACTTGATGCTTCCGAGCTGATCGCGGAGTTTATGGATGAGGTACCTTAGACCCTTGCTGAGGAAGCTACTGAAGACGAAGTCCCTATTGAAGAGGCTCTGGATCAAACAACAACTTAAGCACCTACCGGTGAGGTGTTGGTTTCCTAGCCATCTGAACAGTAGCTTAGGTTATTTGACATCTTGTAATGCCTCTAGCCTCCAAGTATAATTAGTCTTTAATGAACGAAATCTATTTTTTACAAGTCTTACTGATTGTTTTTTCACTGTTTTCTTCTAAGCATGAAAGCCTCGACAAACAATTGAATAACTTAAATGAACCAATTAAGTAATAACTTAACTGTCTATGACTTCAACAAACTTTCTTTTGGAGCTGTATTTTGAATAAGTTTATCTCATATTTGGATGATTCAATTTAAAGGATTTTAACTTGATGACGTTCGGCTTCGTCGAGATAAGGCTTATGTAAGGCTTCTCCCTTGACGTTTAGCTTCGTCAAGGCCAGGCATGTGATGTACGCTTTGGAGTTCAAACGAGGTGATCCCTTTGGGGATCCGATCCTCTTCTCTGAGGCACCCACACTTTCATACATGGTGGATGGTTCATCTATGTAAGAGCTTCTCCTTTGACGTTCAGCTTCGTCAAGGTAAGGCATGTAATGTATGCCCCGAAGTTCAAATGAGGTGATCCCTTTAGGGGTCCGATCCTCTCATTCGAGGTGCCCACACTTCCACACATGGTGGATGGTTCATCCATGTAAGGGCTTCTCCATTGACGTTCAGCTTTGTCAAGGTGAGGCATATGATGTATGCCTTGGAGTTCAAATGAGGTGATCTCTTTGGGGATTCGATCCTCACCTCCGAGGTGCCTATGGTTTTTAAACAAACTCCATTCCTTAGCTTTTTTTGCAAAGTGTTTATTTATCCACAAAAGTTGGGAAGGATCTTTCAATTATTCAGTACATTCATTTGTAGTACATTCTTAGATGTTCAATGTTCCATGTATGAGGCTGTTCCTTACACCCCCATATCTTCAATTCAGTACGTGCCAGGTTGGATTTCTTCTTTGATTCGATATGGTCCTTCCCAGTTTGGGCCCAGAGTGCCTACTCCTGGTTCTTTGGAGGACAAAAACACTCTCCAAAGCACCAAATCATTTATTCGGAAGGACATCTTCTTGACCCTAGAATTGTAATATCTAGTCATCTTCCTTTGATATGCATCCCACTTCACTTTGGAGTCATCTCTTTTTTTCCTCAAGGAAATCGAGCTCGCACATTCTAAGCTCATCATTTGATATCTTTCTAAAGTATAGTCTTCATGGAAAGGGTAATCTAACCTCTACAGAGCTCATGGCCCCAGCGCCATACGCTATTTAGAAGAGAGTTTTTCTAGTTGGTGTCCTGCTTGTGGTCTGGATCGCCTACAACACCTATTGCAGTTCATCAACCCAGGCTCCTTTAGCTATGTCGAGCTTTCTTTTCAAAGTGTGTTTTATAGTTTTGTTCACAGTTTCGACTTGTCTATTTGCCTGGGGATGATAAGGAGTGGAGAAGTGCTTCTTGATCCCGAGCTCCTCACAAAGGTCTCTGACCTTTTTGTTATCAAGTTACTTCCCATTGTCTGGCACAATTGAATGAGGAATTCCAAACCGACATATGATGTTTTTCCACAAAAAATTGGATGTGTTAGCCTCCGTGATCTTTGCCAAAGGCTCGGCTTCAACCTATTTCGTGAAGTAATCCATTGCCACAATAGTAAAGTTGGCACTTCATTTGCCCTTGGGCAAGGGGCCTATGAGGTCCACGTCCCACTTGGCCAAAGGCCAGGGGCTAGACACGGCAATCAGTTCTTGAAACGGTTGTCTTTGGATAGGGGAAAAATGTTGGTATTTGTCGCATTTTTGTACAAACTGAATGACATCCTTTTTCAAGGTGGGCCAATAGTATTCCTGCCTCAATGCCTTTCGTGCCAACGCTAGTCCTCCCGAGTGATTGGCCTTCGTGCATTTTGCAGAGTATATAAGTTACTTCCTCACCCCCATCACATCGAAGCAGAGGAGAGGAAAATCCTCATCTATATAAAATATCGTCTATAAAAACAAATTGAGCAGACCTTCTCCTTAACTTGCGAGCCTCATTCTTGTCGTCGGGGAAGACCTGGTCTTTGAGATAGGCTACAATGGGTTGCATCCATGTGGGAATTCATTCAACTTATATCACTTCTTCCACACCAATGGATGTCCTTGACAGGTGCTCGATTGGCACTATCATTAATAATTCCAAGTCCTTGTTGCTTGCTAATTTAGATAGAGCATCAACGTGGGCATTCTCCATGTGTGGAATTTGGGTAGCTCGAATTTTTCTAAAGATGGGAGCATGTCTATTACTAACCGGAGGTATGCAGGCATACCCTTATCTTTGGCTGTGAAGTTACCGTTTACTTGGCCAACGACGAGTTGGGAGTTGCTGTTGACGCACAACTTCTCACTTGCATCTCCCTTGCTAATCTGAGGCCGACAAGCAGCGTCCTATATTCGGCTACGTTGTTGGTGGTCTTGAATCTGAACCGTACTGCACTATTCAATTTGTGACCTTTGGGGCTTATTAGGACTATGCCGCCCTCGAGCTTGTGTCCCCAGCTGATCCATCCATGAAAAGATTCTATGTGGGGGGCTGACAGGTTCCGCAGCCTCTTTCATCTCGGGGACATTAGCAAATTCGACTACAAAATCTGCTAGGAACTAGCCTTTGATGGCCGCTCTGGTTTTAAAGAGGATGTCGAACTCGCTTAACTCCACAACCCATTTCAATAGTCTCTCAGATGCATCTGACTTCTAAAGTACTTGTCGAAGCGGGAAATTGGTCTATACATGTATCGTATGAGCTTGGAAATAGGGCCTCAAATTTCTTGATACGGTAATCAATGCCAATGTTAGCTTCTCCATAACCGGGTACCAAGTTTCTGGCGCTAGCAACGCCTTACTAATGTAGTAAACCGGTAACTGGGTAGTGCCATCTTCTCTGATAAGTACAACACTCAGTGCTTCATTTAGGATGACCAACTACAATTTTAAGGCTTTTCTAAGTTTGGGTTTCGAGAGGAGTCGGCCTGCCCCATGTGCCTTTTCAGCCCTTGGAAGGCCTTTTCAGCCCTTGGAAGGCCTTTTCACGCTCCTCGATCCATTGGAATTTCTTCCCGTCTTTTAAGATCTTGAAGAATGAGAGGCACTTGTCGGTGGCTTTTGAGATGAAGCGACTTAAAGCAGCCACATGCCCGGTTAGACTTTGTTCTTCTTTTGATTTTTGAAGGGACCTCATATCGACCAACGCTTGTATCTTCTTGAGATTTACCTTTATACTCCTCTGATTAACTATTCAAGTGGGCTATATGATCATCTACTTTCAAACTCTTAACAGGCATGTCATCCACGTAGACCTCCATTGTTTTGCCAAAGAGGTCAGTAAACATCTTGTTTACGAGCCTTTTTATTAGTGGCTCCGCCATTCTTTAGCCCAAAAGGCATAATTTTGTAGCAATAAAGGCCTCTATCTGTGATAAAGGAAGTGTTCTCTTCATCCACCAGGTGCATGGAGATTTGATTATAGCCGGAATAGGTATCCTTGAAGCTTAGCAACTCATGCCCCACGGTGGAATCTACCAATTGGTCTATCCCGGGGAGGGAGAAACTATCCTTGGGACAAGCCTTGTTAAGGTCAGAAAAGTCAATGTACACCCTCCACTTTCCATTATGCTTCTTTACTAAAATCGGATTGGAGACCCACTTCGGGTATAGGGCCTCCCTGATGAAGTCATTCTTAATCAACTTCTGTACTTCTTGCTTAGGGCCTTATATCATTCAAGGTTAAGGGATCTCCCTTCCATATATACGGGGCAGCTTTAAGATCGATTTTCAGATGGTGACAGCTGATCTTGGGGTCAATGCCTATCACGTCCTCGTGCCTCCAAGCAAAGACCTCCCGATTTTCACATAGGAAGTTCTTGAGCCTTTCTTTAATTTCTAGCATTAAGCCCCTTCCTACTTGTAGTAACCTGTCGGATCCATGTGGTCTATTAGAAAGCTCTCCAGTTCCTCTATTGGAGCAGTTTGGGACTCAGTTGCGAGGGTCGTTCTCATCGGCATAATGTACTTCCTCGGGAGCGTCACCATTTTCGTAATAGCTATATCACATTGACATCCATAGGTTCTGCCTTTATGAAGAAATTTAGTTAGCATTCTCGGGCTCCCCTTTGGTCACCTTTTACCCTTGCCACTCCGTGATCGGTGGGAAATTTCATGCACACGCGATGGATGGAGGTAACAGCTACCAAATCTTTCAACGCAGGTCTTCCCAATATTCTGTGGTAGGCTGACTTGCTGTCAACTATCAGAAATTCCATAAAGTTTAATGGGAAGGCTCCCCCATTTCCACTGCAAGTGTGATTTTGTCCATCGAAACTACACTATCTCCCATAAAGCTGTACAGAGGGGTGGCAATGGGGGTTAGTTCATGATCCAAAATCATTTTGTCAAAATTAGTTCCAAAAAGAATGTTGACGGATCTGTCATTGTCCACTAGCATCTGTTTTAGCCCATTTCGGGCTACTACGGCCCTTATCACTAGGGCATCACAATAAGGAAAATGGACTCTCTCTACACCTTCTTGAGAGTACACAATAGAAGGTGCATGACTACTTTGGGAACTACTGTTCACTATATAACTGGGTAACGTAGGGCCCTTAGCCTCTCTGGCATAGTTCCTTTGGGAATTCCTTGTTTCTCCACCAACGTAAGGGCCTCCAAAGATTGTGTCAATTTTGTGGATGGGGACGTTCTCTGCCCAGGATTGACGACCTCTTCGTTGTTGTCCGTCTCTTGATCTTTCTTCTTCATGTTCCCTCATCCATCAGAGAGAAACATCCCGATGGAGGGGAGTGGCCTCGTCACGCCTAGGTGGGGGCTATTTCTCTGACATGAATTATTTCGTCGATCATTTCGAGGACTTGCCTGCTTGGGTGGTGGGAAATGTCTTTGCAATTTACCGTGTCATGGCTGTAGGAATGATGATACGTGCAGTATTCCGGGGGGGAGGGGGGGAGGGAGAGCTTACCACTGCGTCCCAGACCTCATCCTCGACCTCTTCGAGGGGCCTGCTGTGTTGGTTCAGTTTGTTGAGTATTGATTTCGGGTGCAACATTTTCGTAGGCCAACGTGGGCACCGCATTTAAGGTGGCTGTGGCAAGTGCCTGCCCCGAGTTGGGAGCGATGTCGTTGCCAGTCTTGTTCTATTGATGGTCCATCAGATGAGAGGTGAGACCACTCCCGCGCTATCTTGCTAAGGCTGGAGGCCTTGACTAGCCCAATTTCTGTGGTCAATCAATTCTTTGTTGATGATCTCTTGCCTCATCATTTCTAGCAACGCATCATAGGTAGTCGGGTCCTGATTTTGAACATTTCTCCATAATAAGGTGTTCATGTTTAGGCCTTATCGCAATGCTGATAGGACCTCTCGATTAGTAACCTGAACACAGTATGTCATTTCGCTGGTAAAACGGGACAGGAAACTCTTCAAAGTTTTCCCAAGCTGCTGTCTCATGTCTTGGAGACATGAAATGGGGGCCTCTCATTCCTTGCTAATAGCGAATCTTTTTAGGAAGGTTTTCTTGAATTCTGGCCAGCTTGGAATGCTCCTAGGTGGTAGCCCACTATACCAACTTTCAGTCGCTCCACTGAGAGTCAAATGGAAAGTCCTATTCCGTCATACTTCGAAATTTTGGGCATTACATAGTTGCTTGGCACCTGGGCATTTCTCAATTCCCTTGAGAGTGTCAGATTCTCATCGTCATCATCCAAGTCACACGATCCCTGGGGTCCATCTGAATCATAATTTTCATCAGCCTCATACCTGGGTGGTGGAGTCGAAGGACCTGCGTGATCCCTAGCCTCCTCGTCCTCCTTTGATGTCTATTTCTGGGCGGGCAACACGGGGGACATATTCTTGTCTTTTCTCTAGTTGCCAGTCTCAGGAGATGGGGGTCGAGGCATATTCCTAGGCCCCAAAATTTCATGTTGTTGAGCCTGCCTAGGTCTCGGATCCGTAGGGCTGAGTCGGTCAAATACACTGGCGGACCTCTGTGTCCTAGCTTCAAGTTCATATTCAGGAGGAAAATTATCCTCCATATTGAGTGGGGCCTCAGTGGGTCGGCCAGATACGTAATTGGAGGAAATGTCAACCTCTACTACTCTTTCTAGAGGGCTGATCTCCTTGACGCGGTTAGGGAAATGTGCTCTCTGACTATGTACCTCATATTCTCATTGGTATTGCCCCTGAGGTGCGTAGGGAGGTATTAGAAGTCCTCTTTGGCTGTGCATTTGTCTCAATAGTTTCTGTATTGCCAGATTTTAGTTGGTAATGCTCCTCATGTTAGCTGCCATGGTAGATATTTCCCTGGTGAGTTGGGCCGCCATCCTCATCCCACATCATCTATAACGATGGTGAGGTCGACGCCGACCTATGGGGGTGGCTGTGACGGGAATTTTGTCATCACTTTTCCTCACACGCCTGGGAGGGGCGTCTCCATCTGAACTCATCTCTTTTCAAGTTCGCAACTGAATCGTTTTCCAACTTTGGAGGGTTCCTCTTGTTCCTTTTTCAAGAACAAATCATTTTTCAAGGGGGATTGCCCTAATCTATTTTCTTGGAAAGCTTTTTCCATGGGGTTGCTCGCGATTATAATGTGGTTTTCCATAGACGGTGCTAATCTGTTGACCTCAAAATATGTTGCCAACAAATGTCGGACCCATTCAGTGGTCCATATCACTTCAAAATTAGATGTGGGAGAAGCTCAACGACACGAGACGTTTCCGTACGGGTTTCGACGAGATGTCCGGAATACGATTGTATAATAATAACCAATCGCTATAAACTCAAATTAAAGATTGTAAATCAATGTTGGAGAGTAAAATAGGTTGCTCCAAGTATCTGAAATCGCATTAGTTACATAGTGGGGGGTATTTATAGTGTTACAAAGGAATGGTGACCTTTAAATGAAATTACACGTGGCCTCATCTCCCCGGTTGGGTATCAAATCCTAGTTTCATTAAGCATTTAATGCTCTTACATTTTATTGACAAGACAAGATACAAATACACTTTTTACATAAGTCACATCTATCATTCAAATAAGATTTCTATAATAAATTCAAGATCTCTGCACGTGGGCCACCACTAGTTGGGTTGGGCCTCGGACCAGACCACTTCGGTATGCCCACCTCGGTTTAGTAAAGGGCCTCGAAAATCACAACATAGGCCTCGTCCCTATAGACGATGGTTCGGTAGACGTGGGTCCTATAGCTTCCCTAGGTCAGCCACGTGACAAATGCTAGTATCAAGTCGTAACAAATATTATCTTCAACACTTCCTTATTCTATCTTCTTCCATTTTTCAGTTATTTTTGTTAAAAATATGACAATGGACCACAATACCCTTAAACATGAGGCCATGTGCAAGTCATGTGACATCTAAAGTAAAACAAACGTTTTCCATCTATTTGAACCTACTTGCACCAAAAAAATGAATGATTGGTGATCTCAATGCCAAAATAAAATGAACGTGGATCCCGAACGCAAAAAGTGGTATAGTTTGGGGACTGTGGTGTAGATTTCCCTAAATAAAAAGAAGTAGAAAAATTGGTAGATTTACTATTCAGTGTGTTTTAGGCTCTGGAAGCTTGCATGAGTAATAATTCATCACCCATGTGGTCATACTCTGTGAATTATGTGTATATAGGCAATCTTTGTCCATTATCTGGTTGTATCTCCCTTGAGGGTTTCTTCCTTGGTGCAATGTTGTGGTTGTAAATATTACTGCTTGCTTCGCTATGATCACTTTATCATACTTGTTACCGAAATTAGGGCTGGACATGGTCTGATTTGCTTCAGTACTAAGGAGAACCGAATCGAACCAAACCCGAATTTTTGGATATTAAGTAAGTGGAATCGTTGGAGTCCAAATTTAATTATGAAATCGTTCGTGTTTGGTTCAGTTCTCAGGTTCCGTACAATAAATAATTTTTTAAATATTTATAATAACGCTACATTAATTCAACTAATAACATGTTCAATTTTATCTCTTACAAAATAACGTGTCCAATCATTTGATATCTTTTGCGCCTCTATTTGTTGAGTTTTTTCATAGATTTGATTGTTAAAATCACAAGAGAAAGATAACGAGCTCATGAAAGTAAAGAGAGGCTTTCAATTAAATTTCTCCATAACGACAGAAACGACACTAGACTTGGAAATTAGAAATATGAAAATCATATTTTGGGTTTAAACTAAATTAATTAGTGACCAAGAACCGAACTCGTCGGTTCTCGATTCAAATACCCGTTCAGGTATTTAACTTAAGAACCGTTCGGCTCGACGGTCAGTTCGATTTGGAAGTTTTGTCTAGCCTTGACCAAAATTAACTATTGCACAGGTTTAGGGTCTATGGAGAACTAAAGTTCAAAACATGGCTGAGTTGTGCAAGGTGGCTAAAGAACTCAAGGATCAGTTTCTAACATTCCAAATTTGCCACGTTGAAAGAGTACGTCAAAAACGTTCCATTTATTATTTAATTCTTGCAGTTCATTGTTATATGAAGAGATTGCGAAGAAGGTTCGGATTCTTATATTTTTAGTGCTTATTTCGTACAGCATAGTTACGCTAGAATATTTTTGGATTTGTGTACATGCATTTAACTCGCTGTTCTTGCTTGATATGCACTTATTAACATTTCAGGTTGGCTTTTCTTTGCATGATTCCAAAATAGAATCTCTCTCTGAATTAAACACGTTTGTTTGTTCGATAAATATGTACATAGAAAGTGTTTATATTCTACGTTGTTATTCATGTGTAATTTTCCTTTTTATTTCCGATTTCCTTATAAGCCGTTAACTTCTTTCTCATCCGAAAAGCTATTCCCTCATATCAGGACTTAAATACTAAAGCTGATGCCGAAGCAAATCTAGGGATACATTTAAAGGGCCTTTTCGATTTTCTTAGATTTCATCTCTTCGTTATGCAGATGGTGAAATTCAAGTCGAATGTGACATCCCAAAAGCTTGAAGGAATCACAGCTTAAATGGCCTGTGGATATATATTTTTTTTTTTGGGGAAAAATGGAGTCATCATATGAATTTGGAATTATTTTGGTTTGGTGCAAAAAAGGTTTGAAATTGTAGATAAGTCATCAGAATGGCGTTGTGGTAATTGTGTAGCAAAATTGTGTTAATGAATTACATCTATAACTTATTAGGTCAGTGTAATATAATTCTTGCGCACTCAAATCGACTCGAGATATGTCGAGGAAGTTGGCATGATCCTCGAATTGGTTTATTGAATGCAGTAGTTAGCTAAAGGATTTGACCTCGAATTAATTGAAAATAAGGTTTAGTTTAGCGTACATGTATGTCAATTTCAACCAAAATTCTAAAAGGACGTGGATAAAAATATGAAAAATTTAGGCTCAGCCGTGTTTTTGGATCCAAAGCAAAATTTGGGGTTCTCAACCTATTAAAATTTATGAATTTAAATCTTTAACTAATCGGAATCGTGAATGTAGACACGTGATGTAGCGGGTCTCAAATTCTTGTAACTCGACGCGTTACAAAAAAAATTGAGTTCTATAATGTTTGAAATATTTTTAAGTAATGGAAGATATTAACATTTGACCATATAAATTTAGACAAATATGGTATAAATTGATTTTGGAAAAGCGCTTTGAGAAAATTCAGCTAGCAGGTAAAAATTTTCACTGCAGCATTGAAAAAAAAAAATAAAAATTTTGATCTAGCAAACATCGACTAAAATTTATGAAAATTTAGTAGAGACTATAAAATTCATATACGTACAACATATAAAAAAATAAGGTCTCCACAATAATGTTTAAAGCACGAAAACGTTTTTCAACCACGCTGGACTGTATTTCCGAATTTGACCCCTAACGGTTTATTAAAACAAGTTTAACTTATTCTATAGGTTAAATTTTAATGTGATTCCAAAGACTACTGTTAGAAGACTCAAAAAATTTCAAACCCCACTAATTTTAATCTAAAACATGCACTATAGCCAGAGTTATGCCATTTTTATGCACGAGGATAGAAATCGAATTTTCGATTCAGCAAACTATTGGACTTCACACGCAGTCTATCCAACATTTCTAAATTATTGTTGACGTGAATTCTATAAAAATTGGACAAAATGTACATTTAAACATTTTTAAAAGTATCATCTAAGTATTCACAAAAGTTTACGTAACTGAAAATTTTACAAGAAAGTTTAATAGTACTCCATATCACCGAGCACTTGCTACTACGCCAAGCTACTTCCATGCCTTAAGTTAACATGTAATATTTTAATAGGGGATGAGAACCACAAGTAATACTCAATAGGAAACATTTAAATAAATAATTTAAAGAATATATTTTTCAAGAATGCAAACTTTGGTTATTTGTGTCACCGTCAATTTGCAGAGCAAATCGATAATCAGGCAGTCCACTTATTCTCATATTTTTATAACCCCTTTCGAATTTTCTTATCTTATTCGAACCACCAAATGGTGTTTCCATTTTCTCATGAGTAACACAATAACATCTTTAATACAAATCGAAAAAAAAAAGATTTTTGCTTCACTTACAAAAGTGCTGAAACTCCCTACAATAATTCTAAGACTAGTGCCCACAACATTACTATTGTGATCAAAAATTAAATTTAGAATTTTAGGAAGTGTCATAGTGATGTAGTAATATAACCCAAATCATTTTCGAGTTCTATAAGAAAATTTCTTCTAAAACAAAGAACAAATATTTTTTTTCAGTTCGCTACAACCTTTCTTACTTCAAATAATTTCATCCCTAAAATTTAACTTACTTGTTTAAGGAGGTCATGATACTTGGGAAAAATATTTTTCTCTTTTCAAAGTAGCTTCATCCTCACCATGTCTACCCTTGGACTTTGACTAGTGGAACCTTTTGATTCCTCATAACATGGTCCTTTCTCTTTAGAACCACTGAAGGAGCTTCTTTGTACGGCATATCACTCTGGACATTTAATGAATGAACATTCACTACATAGCTAGAATCTGGGATATGCATTCTCAACATAGAAATGTGAAATACATTGTGCACTGCTGATAGATTGGGTGGCAATACTAAGTGATATGCCACATTCTCAAAGTGATGCTACCAAAAATTGATCATACAAAGTGATGCTACCAAAAATCGTACCTATTGAATTCCGAGTTTGATGACTAAGAATAAGCACGAACGTGATCTTTTGGTACCTGAAACAAAGACATCGAGATGTGTCCTCATTGCCCCCCGATACTTAAGTCAGAGAGGGAATATGAAAAATCTTGGATGTTGAAAATTATATGTAAAAGCGTACCTAAATAGTGAATTGGGGCCTTGTATTTATAGAAGTAGGTAGCCGATTCTTGGTTGGGCATGAAGTTCTACTTGGGACGCGTCTAGTTCTGCAACCATGGATCAAGTTACAGTTTGATTACAACACTCATTAATGTAGACTCCTTCTTTGCCTAGGAACCCTAACTTGAGGTATTTGGATAGATCTAGAATTCCTAGAGAATAAAATCGGTCCCATGTCGGAGGGAACCCTTGAGCATTGGGAAAGGTTGATGATGCAACAATATTTGGGGTTATATATTTTCGAGGACCTATCTTGAGGACTCCTACCGGTAAACCCATCAAAATTGATGGCGTATATGCTCGAGCATTGTTGGAGCATGCTCGAGCATCACGTACTTACCCGAGGAATGAAGGGCATGTTTGCCCAGAATGAGTGAAGCTCAGGATCATTATGCTCGAAAATAATGGTAGCCATATCACTGGTCCTCATGCAACCGTGCCCGAGTTTCGAGGATAGGTGCAGTGTCGTCAGAATCCTCGACGTCATATTATTGATAATATTTCTTTATCCACTCGAGAGTAAAAAATTCGGTGAAAACATATGCCCTGGATGAATGACACATGGCGTGATCCAAGGATTGAGGAGATGACCCTTGGCCTTCCTTAAATAGGGACCATAAATACTTCACTTCCATTTCATTTTTCACCTTTTGACTCTCAATAACTTCCTTGGCCATCCTCAAGATCGAGTTTTAAGGTAGGAGCTCGAGAACTTAAGTTGTTTCTTTAAAATAGTTTAACTTAGGATAGGATACCGAGTAGTGATAGCGATAGATCGTCCTCATCCTCGGGAACAATACCTGAGAACCAATGAGGCTTGATTATTCCTATGGCAATTTTCATAAATGTTCAGCCTCGAGCTCAAGGAAACTCGATCCCTTTCACATATCCCGACGACCCCCGTAAATTTAAGGAGCACATAGCATTATTAACTACTCAAGAATATGGGATAATGTCGGGCTTTGATATTACGTCGCCCGAGCATGGGGATAGGATGGCTATAGCTCGGGAAGGAGAGTTCGTAATTTTGAAGGATTCTCTAAAGGGGGGATTTAGGTGACCCCTGCATCCTTTCTTTGTAGCCTTATTAGTCGAGTATAACATGTACCCGGAACACTAGTGCCGAACGGGTGGAGGATGCTAACCTACTTTTTTATAGCCTGTAGATACTTAGGCATTATGCCCTATGTCGACCTTTGTAGGATGATCTTCGATTTGAAACAACTTCCTCAGTATACTTGTTTCGCCTATCTTTTATCCCAGGGAGGATTTAGGATCCCGAAGATGCCTAGTTCACTAAAGGGATAGAAAGAAAAGTGATTTTATGTTATACCTCGAGATCCTGACCTTCCTTTTAGTCCTCAGTGGGGGTTTCCAAACGTCGACCTTTTGTGAAGGTTAGGGTTACTTTGAGTCTTTAGAGAGGGATAGGTAGATGTTAGAGAACCTCGAGCCCTTTGTTTATGATATAGATGACGTCCTCGAGGATGACGTCCTCGATCTAGCAGAGATGAAAGGCGTCGAGGGTAGGACTTGTGTTTTTATTTTGTTGATTAATATACTTATGACATTGTGCTCGTGCTAAATCCACGATGATTTTGTGTAGGAATGGCATTCGATCCCTCTGCTCTTCGTCAGGCCATGGGAAGAAAGAATAAGGCTCCTCAGGCTCGAGCTCTAGGCCAAAAGAAAGGGCAAAAGATGCCTAGGGATATGGGGCATGAGCATCCTAAAAGTGGTCCCGGTGAATCATCGATGGCCAGGGTTACATCACCGGGTTTGGGGAAGACTATGCCTCTAGACCCATTCCTCAAGGGACTCTCCGAAGAACCTCCCAACCTTGATCCACTCCTATCATTGTGGATCTCGAGGATGAGGATATTCCTAGATAGTCTGACCATCCTGAGGACCACGAGGTATGCCACCTTGTCTCGAGCATTATTGAGAAATATCGAAGAGATTTGGGGCCTGACGAAGGTTTCAAGATGGTCAAGAATTTGCTGACCAAGGTGAGCTCGATAAATATTTATTATTTTTTATTCCAACTTAGAATCTCGACAAGTAGGCTCATCTGTAGAATTTTTTCAGGCCTTAAATGTTGCTTGAGGTCTCTCTTTGAAAGGGATGGATGAGTCTCAAAAGGTGGCTGGCCTTCTTGTGGAGGCAAAAGCTAGGGAGAAGCAAATTGCTGACCTGGAGGCTGAGCATGCCCTTCTCATAAAGGAATGCGATGAAGCCAAGAACGAGCTTCGGAAAGCTTGGGATGAGGTCGGAGTTTACTGCGATGAGGCTGAAGAATTGAAGCTCGAGCTAGAATGAGCTCAAAAAGATTTTGAAGGAAAGTTAGTGCAACCCGAAACATTGCTATCGAGGACTTCAAGCTGTCCGAGGAGTTCAGTGCACTGAAGGGCAAATACACTTTAAGCTCGTACTTCCATGAAGTTGCAGAGGACCTCGAGCTTTCGGTCTCCAAGGAGGTGACTGATGATCAGGATGTCATGTCGAGGGTCAGGCAGACGATGACCATTCGAGCTGGACGAATGATCCCGGGGCTGAAGATTTAGATTAATACTTTTATGATCTATGTATGTTGCCCAATCTAGGCCAAAAACAATGTTAACTTTTGTAATTTTTATGTTAATTGCTCGACGATTACTTTTGGATTGATTTCATGTTAATTGCTCAACCATTTCTTTTGGATCGATTTTATTGCTCGACCTTTTAGCTCGATTATCACACAACTTGAAGATCTTTTAAATATATAGAGCTCGAACTATTTATAATTAGGTTAATCGTGCAACAAACTTGACGTGTTTGACACTAGAGATCTAGCAGTGCTTATAAATTTTTTTAATACAAGTTATAAACTCAAGGATTTTGCAAGGTTCCAGTGATCATAATGACCAACGTATATAAAGCTCGAGCTCTTAGAACATTCTATAAAATTTGAAATTTGACCAACTATAACGATCGACAAGTTATGAAGCTTGAACACAAGTTACTCTTGATCGAGAATAATGAGCTCGAGCATTCTCCATTTGGTTTATCAACCTAGGGATTTGCTCGAGAATAATGAGCTCGAACATTCTATAAAATAATGTGTACCCTGTTTCCATGTCAAGCAAGACCCCGCTCACATAATAGATGGGTTGTTGAGCTTTCTTAACCCCCTTGACCAGAACGTCGCTCACTGCATTTTGAGATACAACTAGGTACAAGTACAATATATCTCCAGGCTTGGGCTTTGTGAGAATTGGAGGAGTTCCAAGTGTTTGTTTGAGTTCCTGGAGAGCTTTTTCGCATTCCTCATTCCAATTAAAACTTTGATTGTCCCTAAGAACTTTAAAGAAGGGAAAATACCTATCTGCTACTCTAGACATGAACCTATTCAAAGTGGCAACCCGACCTGTCAGCTTTTGCACATCTTTCTTGCTCCAAGGCGACTCCATGGATATTGAGGCTTGTATCTTGTCTGGATTTGCGTCAATCCTCCTATGCGTGATCATGAAACCCTAAAACTTTCCTAAGGCCACCCTAAAAGCACACTTTGCTAGGTTTAACTTCATTTTATACCTTCAAATTGTAGAGAACACCTCCTCAAGGTCGGCGATGTGCTCAATCACCTATTTATTCTTGACCACCATGTCGTCGACATAGAACTCAATGTTTTTCTCGATCAAATCAGTGAAGACTTTGTTGATGAGCCTTTGATATGTTGCCCCTATATTTTTCAAATCGAACGACATGAACTTATAGCAATATATGGCTGAGTCAGCTGTGAATGACATTTTTTCTTGATCTTCTTCAGCCATAAGGATATGATGATAGACGAGAATACATCAAAGAAGCTATACAACTTGTGGCCTGAGGTACTGTCTACCAAGTTATCAATCCAAGGTAGGGGATAGCTATCTTTTGGACACTCGTTATTGAGATCTGTAAAGTCAATACACACCCTCTACTTGCCATTAGCCTTCTTGGCAAGGACAACATTGGCGAGTGAATCTGGATACTGAACCTCCTTAACGAACTGAGCATTTAGGAGTTTATTGATCTCCTCGCGTATTACCTCCCGTCTTTTTGGCGCAAATTACCTCTTCCTTTGCTTTACTGGCTTAGCCCCTGGTCTTATGTTGAGTTTATGAACCACAACGTCGGGGTCTATCCCCAACATGCCTTCAACATTCTATGCGAAAACATCAATGTTGTGGGATAGGCACTTGATGAGTTCATCCTTGAGACTGGAATCAAGAACCCAGCCAATGGTCATTTTTTTGCAGTGCTCAAGCTCAACCTTTACCAAATCTTCAACTAGAGCAAGTCTCTCCTGATTCTCGAGCTCAAGCTTAGGTGTGGATTATTGCATGATGTCGCTCTCAAAACAGGAACGCTAGTAACATAACACATCCTTGCTGCTGTCTGATCTCCTCACACAATTCTAATGCCATGACTTGTTGGAAACTTCGTAGCAAGGTAAAAGGTAGATACTATGGTCCTGATCTTGTTGAGTAGTGGTCTTCCGAGGATGGCAGTGTATGCCACGGAGGTCCGAACCATATGAAAACGTGTAATCTCTATTACCTGCCTCTAGCCTGAGCCCAAAGTAAGGAGAAGGTTGACAACTCCTTCTAGGATGATTGTTCCACCCCCAAATCCTTAGAGTGAGGTCTTGACCATCTTGAGGTGGTTAGTGGAAATACCCATCTTTGTGTAGGCATCATGGAACAATACATTGGCTCCACTTCCATTGTCCACCAATATCCTTTGAACTTCGAAATTGGCTATTATAACAGTTATGACTAAGGCATCATCATGAGGAAATGTTATGCCCTCCAAGTAACTTAATCCGAAGGTAATGTCCTCCGTGTTGTTGAGAGTGGTCTATTGAGCCGAACTGTGTTGTTGAGCATATTATTTGTGTCCATTGTTTGAATATCCTCCCTATGCCATCCCCCTAACTATGATATTAATTGTACCAGCCATGGGTTTGTTACCTCCTCCTGACTCTGGGATCCTTTTATTATGATCATTCCTGGGATGCTTATCGTGTCCGATATATGTCTTCAAAAATCATTTTTTTAAATAGTGCCTCAATCTCCCGCTGCAATGTTATGCACACTTTCGTTATATGCCCATGATCCCTGTGGTACTCACAGTATTTGCTCTTATCCCTGTCTCTGGGGGATCGCAACCTAGGATGCTATTTAAACTCTTTCATATCTCTGATCTCCATCAGTATGTTGGTCCTAGAGGTATTCAGATGTGTGAATGGCCTAGGTGGTACTTCCTACTTCTATTTGCCTCGAGCATGATCTTGTCGTAAGTTCGGCTCACGTGGCCTTTTAAGTTGAGGCTTCTAAGAGCTCGGGCTAGCTTTGGTGGTGTCTTAGATAAGGACATCTTGAAAGCCTCACACCTTACTGCATATGTTAGAGCTGAAACAACTGCTGTAATGTGAAGGTCAGGTATTTGTAATCTTTCTTTGTTGAATCTCATCATGAAGTTACGTAAGGTCTCATTCGGGCCCTAGCGGAGCTCCATGAGGGTGGCTGTTGTCTTCCTCATGCGCTTACTACTTGCGAAGAAGGCGGAGAACTTATTGGCAAGATCTAAGAATGATGCTATAGAATTGGGCTCCTGCGTGGGGAACCAATCCCTGGCAGCATTGGTCAGACTTTGAGGAAAGACCTTGCACATTACCAAGTCTGGTGCAACTTGTAGGTTCATGACGTCTATGTATACATTGAAGTGGTTGATGGGGTCAGTTGTCCCATTGTACTTCTTGATAGGGAAAATTTGAACTTGTCTGGGAGTGGATAGGAAAGAACATCTGGTGTGAACGGTATGTTAGGGATAAACCTTGTCGTTCATTATGTATTCTGTAACAGTCCAGCCGTAATCCCATCTTGTATGATTCGAGCGAGTTCGCCTGAGTCCATGGTAACCAATCTCGAGGCTAGGCCGATGGGGATATGCCCGAAGCCCCAGACCCACCATTGTCATGGGCATCACGGGCATTCCGAGCTCGAGTATTAGCCATGAAATCCCCTTGTTGAGCTGGGGTAGGTTTTTGCACTGGTTCTTGAGCCAGATGAGTATTTCTTTGACTTAGTAGTTGAGTTAGCATTGCAACTTGTTGACAGAGTTTTTCGAATGCTTCAACAGTAACCATTGCTGGTTGAGGATTTGGTATCGCTGATGACTCTTCTTGATGGATTGGGTGCTTCGTGACATGAAGTTGGTTTGGAGCGGATAAGCTTAGCGGAGGAAGACCTACCATGGCTTTTGTAGCGTTTTCCATAGATGGTACCAATGATGCTACCAAAAGTAGTACATGTTGAATTCCGAGCTTGACAACTGAGAATGAGCACGAACGTGATCTTGCGATACCTGAAACAAAGGTGTTGAGATGTGTCATCGTCCCTCCTCTGATACTTAAGTTAGAGAGAGAATATGAAAAATCTTGGATGCTAAAAATTATATGTAAAAACATACCTGAATAGTGAATTGGAGCCTTGTATTTATAGAGGTAGGTAGTCGATTCCTAGTTGGGCTTGGAGTTCTACTTGGGATGCGTCTTGTTCTGCAACAGTAGATTTAGTTACAGTTTGATTATAGCATTCATTAATGTAGACTCTTTCTTTGCCTAGGAACCATAACTTGAGGTATTTGGATAGATCTAGAATTCCTAGAGAATAAATTCGGTCCCATGTCGGAGGGAACCTTTGAGCATTGGGACAAGCTCGAGGACACAATAATATTTGGGGTCATATATCCTCGAGGACCTATCTCGATGACTCTTTTCGGCAAACCCATCAAAATGGACGACGTTTATGCTCGAGCATCACGTACTTACCTGAGGAATGAAGGGCATGTTTGCCCTAAATGAGTGAAGCTCGGGTTCATTATGCTCGAGCATAATGGTAGCCATATCACAAAGCCTCATACGATGCTTTGACAATAGGGACTTGAAAGTTATTGTTGTATGCAAATTCAAGTAATAGAAAATGATCTTTTCAATTATCACCCAAATCTAGGACACAAGCTCTCAAACACATCTTCGAGAACTTGGATAGTTCGTTTTAATAGTTCGATGCACTAAATGTTAACTTGGTACCCATAGCTTTCTAAAGGCCTATCTAAAACTTTGAAGGAACCTCGGGTCTTTATCTGATATGATAGATACTGGAAAACCATAATGTCACATAATATCTCTAACATATGTCTGTGTGAACTGTTATAAGCTATAGGTTGTCCGAACAGATAGAAAATGAGCAAATTTTATAAGAAAGTCAACGATCACCCAGATTGTATCATGACCTCTCATCAATCTAGGGAAACTAATGACAAAATCCTTTGTAATCTTCTCCCATTTCCATTTAGGTATGTCCATGGGATTCAATGGTCCTGAAGGCCTATGATGTTTAGCTTTCACCTATTGACAAACCATACATTTGGACATAAACTAGGCTATCTTCCTCTTTATATTTCTCCATTAAAATGTGTTATGCAAATCTTTATACATTTTGGTTCTGTCTAGGTGTGCGATGTAAGAAACAAAATGAGCTTAGATCATAATTTCATTCCTCATCCTTTGGCATGCACAGTCGGCAGTTAAATATCGAGACTTTATCTTCGGCTATCTCAAATCCTGCCTTCTTCTCAGTTCCACATCAGCCCTGATCTTTTCCAAAGATACTATTCTGTCTCCGAAGGTCAGCTTCACAGTAAAATTGGCTAACATTCCTGATGTCCTTACTAGTGACGTTAACACTTCAATACTCAGGTTCTATAAATCTATGATTAAATGATCATATCTTGTATAAAGTACTGACAATTGTCCCATGTTTTTTCTACTCTGTGTATCAACGACTATATTAGCCTTACCCGAATGGTATATGATAGTGCAATCAAAATCTTTCACTAATTCTAACCACTATTTGAGATTCTTGAGATAAGTGTAGATCTCACACTTGTTCCCGTATAGGTAGTGGCACCATATCTTCAAGGCATGCACCATGGTTGCAAGTTCGAGATCATGCTTAGGGTAATTCTATTCATATTGTTTCAATTGCCTCAAAGCATAAGCTATTTCTTTCTCATGTTACATCAAAACACATCCTAAACCAAGCTTGGATACATCACTGTAAATCACAAAACCTTCCGAACCAGCTGGGATAATCAACATTGGTATTTATACTAGTCTGTCCTTTAACTCTTGAAAATTTCTCTTGCATTTTTCCAACCATACGAACTTAATACCCTTCTGAGTCAACAGTTTCATAGGATCCACTATCTTGGAAAAGCCTTCTTAAACCGCTGGTAATAGCTAGTTAAACCTACAAAGCTCATCACTTTTCCAATATTTGTAGGCTTTGGCCAATTGGTCACAGCTTCAACCTTAGATCGATCTGCCTCAATTCCTCGTCTTGTTACAGTATGACATAATAATCCCACTCGATCCAGCCAAAATTCACATTTGTTGAATTCAGCAAGCAATTTCTCTTCATGAGTGTCTCCAAAACTATCCTTAGATGTTCTTCGTGTTGTTGAGAATCTCTTGAGTATATTAGTATGTCATCAATATATACGATATAAAACATGTCTAAATAGTGATGAAATACTCTATTCATCAATTCCATAAATATCGCAGGGGCATTCATCAGGCTAAAGGGCATCATTGTAAATTGATAATGCCCATATCGAGTCCTGAATGTCATCTTTGGTATATCAGTCGACTTCATCTTCAGCTAATGGTAGTCCAACCTCAAATCAATTTTCGAGAACACCGTTGCACTCTTCAACTGATGGAATAGATCCTCAATCATAGCAATGGGATAATTATTCTTGATCGTCAACTTATTTAGTTCACGATAGTCGATGCAAAACCTCATAATACTATCTTTCTTTTTTACAACTAGTACCGGGGCTCTTCATGGAGATCTACTTGGTCTAATGAACCTTTTGCCCATAAGTTCCTCTAACTCTATTTTCAACTCTTGTAATTCCTTCGGTGCCATTCAGTACAAAGCTTTGGATACAGGAGTAGCTCTAGGTACCAAATCTATCGTGAATTCACTTATCTATTGGGCGGAATACTCGACACATCATCTAGAAACACGTCGACATACTGTCGTATCACTAGTACACTATCTAATACCGTTTCTTAAGATAAAGTGCCAGTAAGACAGACAAGTTACCTTTGACAATCATGCTTCCCTAACATCATCCCCGCCTTTGACAAGTTACATGATCTCTGTGCATAAGTCCCTCTCGTAATGTCTTACCTTTATGAGCTCAGTACTTACAAGCTGTGGGGGCATATAGGGATAATTTCTCGAACTTACTCTCATACTCAGAAATCTCCATATCTCGCTGTACCAATCTTAAGACTGCTATCTCCTTATAGTCTTACATAGCTTGTGACAAGTACTTTTTAGTCAACTCTATTTTGAACTGAGTCCAAGTTAGATTATTTTGTTCCTCTTCGATGTGAGTGCGTGATGAGGATTCCCACCAAGGGCTTTCTCTTCCAACTAGTATAAACTTTGTACATAATACTTTTTATTTTCTAGACAAGAGATGCGCTAGAAGATCTTCTCAATCGTACGCAATCACTTTTCAGCTGCCAGAGGCTCTTTTCCACCATAAAAAATATGGGATTGATATTTGTGAATCAGTTATACCATCGAAATAAGTGATCTATTTGAGTATGCTGATAGGATCAGCAGCGGCTAAGGGGTTGGTAGAGCCTGAGGTGTAGCCTAAACGACCAAGGCCTACCTCAACTCATCATTCTCTAGCCTTATCTGACTAATTGTCCTCGCTTGCACTATATTCCTATATATCAAAATAATTGCACTCATTTAGTGGAGTCTACTATACTTCACAGAAGACAGGAAGGAGATTTACAACCCAAAATATTTTATTATTATCTCAAAAGAATTCTTCAAGAGTAATACAAAACAATAAAATAGCGTCAGGCGGTGCCAGTAGGCGCCATCTTCACTGTTTTGGGTGTTCAAGCTCCGTTGGCGCCGTTGAGCATAATTGCGTTAATAGTCCTCCTTGATCAATATCTTGATCTCTTCAAATCCAACACAAATTTCAACTCCCAATTGGACTTTCAAATGGAACTTCAACTAGAATTTGCCAAAGAGACTTCGAATAAGATTCCAAAAGCATTCCAACAAATATATTTCTTCTTAATATTGACCTTATTTAGAATTCCCATCATCTTTAAAATAAAATTCGGGTCACACCCTAATTATAACATTAAACTTAAATTTAAAGATGGAAATTTTGTCAACAAATAAAAATTAATTATACAGGTGATAAAAATAATATTTTAAGATAAAGAGATGTTTTTTGTCGGTCATAATTTTATCTTAAAAAATTCACTCCACCAATATAATATACGTCCTTAAATAAAGTAATAAAATATAAAAAAATAATTATTAATTTTAGAAACTCCTTGATAATCAAATAACAAATGAAAAGAAATAGTTACTGATATTAGAAACATAAATAGTGAAATGAATTTATAGATGTATTTTTTTTTTACAATAAATAAAGTAACTAAAATATAAATACTAAATTCTACTATCAAATTCAATCGAGAATAAAATTGTAATAAAATAAATAAATTTACTTATAACTAAAAATTAGACAAAAATTAAATACATAGAAAAAATATTTTTTTGTTAGTGATAATGATTACATCGTGTTGACGGTCAATCTTTGTTGGTGATTATCAACAATATCATCTGTGGCATTTCCATCAGAAATTGCCAATGAAGGTTAGTCATCTTGATCGACGGTATTTTTGTTGGTAATTTCGTTTGAGTTACCGACATATGTGTTGGAAATTGGTTTAGAAGATTGAAAATTTGATTAAGTGTCAAAACCAAAACTTGGAAAAAATGACTTTCGTGTCAATTTCGACCAAATATTCGGATTTGATCTGATAGTCAAATTACAAAGGTAAATATACCAACTTGTTATACTCGTTGAGTAGATTGTTGTGGTATATTTAGAATCTCAAAATCAATGTCGGATGAATGAGAAATTACGATTCAAAGTTGGAAGAAAAATAGAGGAAGCTGTCTGGAAAATGACTAAGGCTGTTGCTACCTTATGGCTGGACTGTCGCTTGAGCGACAAGCCAGCAAAAAAGTCTCTATTTTCGAGCGACAGGCCAGGAAGAAAGTCTTTATTTTTATCGCTCGAGCGAGGTGGTAGTGATATGCTAGCGACAAGTGAATGGTGTGACCTTGGCAAGTGTTGATGAGCTTGGGGCGCAGTGTTTCATTCACAACCCCTCATCCTCTATATAGAGGATCCCTTGGAATTCCCTTTTACATCTCATATCATATTTGCATTGAGCATTGCATAAAACTCTTGCAATTCACTTCCAAATTCATTAAAACCCTTTTTCTTCTTTGTAGAGAGAAACTCCGTCGAAAGTTCGCTGTAACTTGTGGTTTGAAGTG
>CAIGRB010004615.1:105017-118448 GCA_903798255.1 Fraxinus quadrangulata | reverse complement strand
TGTGGTTGAAAAAGAAAGAAAAGTTATTGATGTAATGAAAAATATTATTTTATTGAAAATGTGTGGTTGAAAATGAGTAGAAGAATGATAATGAAAAAAATAATGTGGATCAAACAGGGGCTAAATCTTCGCTTTGTGGATTGAAAAAAGAAACCAGATCTTCCGTCAAATTTTTGTACTATGCGGTCGCATATAAGAAACTGAAACCCCTTTTTATTTAGCTGAAAGGTTCTATGCGACCGCATTCTTGCGGTTTAATCCTCGAATTTCATTACTGCAATCTCGACTTTTTTTCCCACGTCTTCTTCCTTCAGTGTTTTATTCCAATACTCCATTAGTTTTCGACATCTTCACGTCTCCATTTCCTCTTCGGGGTTATCTTTCGATTATTTGCACATTGGTCCCTAAACTTTTATTTTCTTTCGTTTTAGTCATTTTTTCCATTTTTCTCCTCATTTTCGTCATATTCATCAGTGTTGTCCTGCAGAACACAATTTACATCGAATTAAGCTATATTGCACATATTTATTGATAATTATCCATATTTATGAACCGAAATAAGTGTCTAAAACGCACTAATCACTTAGCTTCCTGGTTTTTCTTGTTATTTTTATGGGTTGTTCAAAGAGTTTATAGGAGATTTATACCACACTTCAGTACCATCATGACACCTATCCTGGATTGTATTAAGATTGGGAGGTTTCATAACTTTCATTGGAGTTCCCAAGCAAACAAATAATTTCGATTGATTAAACAGAAGTTGATTCCCACTCCTGTTATGTTACTATCTGATTTTAATCAACCTTTTGAGTTACATTGTAATGCTTTGAATGTTTTCATTAGTACAATTCTTAGTTAGGCAAGTCGGTCCATGGCTTATTTTCATGAAAAGCTCTCAGGTCCTTAGTATTGATTTAATAATACCTAGCATGTAGAATTATATGCCGTAGTCCAATTTGGCGCAACTATCTGTTTCAGAAAGAGTTCGTGTTATATATTGATCATGATGCCCTTAAACACCTTGGTACTCAATATAAGGTGCTTGCTCAACATGCAACATGGATTGTATACTTGGAGCAATTCACTTTTGCAATTAAACACAAGGCATGAGCTTTGAACAAAGTGACAACGCATTGAGTAGGTGTCAATCTCTCTTGACGGAGTTATGGGTAGAGGTATCAGGCTTTGAGGCCTTATGTGTCTTATATGCTACTAATCCTTATTTTTTCAAAAGTTATAGGAAGATGCACAGTCAAATTTTGTGAGGATTGACGGTTTTCTCTTCTAAGGAAATCAATTATGTATTCCAAAGAACAGTCTGCTCTAACATTGTATAAAATTGTATAATGAAGGATACGTAGGTCGTAATCGTACATTACATCTTGTTATTGCATCCTATTATTGGTTGACGATGCAGAAGGAAGTGGACAGATTTTTTTAAAGGTGTCATACATGTCATCTTTTGAAAGAAAATGCTACAAATGCTAGATTGTACATGCCACCATCTATCCAACCCAACCTTGGACTGATGTGAGTATGGATTTTATTGGAGAATTTGACCATTTAACCTTGTTGGAAAGTGTATTTGGTGAAATCTCTTTTGACCAATAATAAATAAAAAAAAATAAAGCAAAATATTTTAGTTTGCAAAATGACAAAAATCTCCTTTAATTATTAACTCAATAACCCCCAATTTTTCTCATTTCATTCCGTCATTTTTCCTCCAACTTCATTGTAAAATCCTAGTTTCTATTTTTTTTTTTAAATAACATCTTCTCCTTTTCATCTTCTTCAATTTTAATTCCTCAAAATCATAATCACTCATTTTCTTCTCTTTGGTCATCATTCTTGCTATTCTAAAATCATGTTCTTTATTATATTCTTCTTTTATTTTTGGAATCTTGTGAGTATTTGAACAAGAGTTTAGTTAGTATATCATTTACATTGAAAAATCACATTTACATTAAAGAAAGAAAAACACTATTAGAAATTTCATGTAGATTGTACTTATATTTTGAATAATATCAAATAATATTTAGTTGGTGTTGTTTTCGTATTTAGTGTGTATTTTGTTTTCCTGTTGTCTACAACTATTGGATGATAATGGCATTCCAACTGCTATCTAAAATGTAGTACACCACTCCAGGCGTTATCTGCTATGTAAAATGGCGCTATAGTCGTTATCTACTGTGGTAAGATTTTTTCAACAAAATGACCTCTAATAATGGACTCACTAACGTATATAACACAGAAAGATTGACTATATCACAAAGAACGATTGAAATGACATAACTTTTATATTATTGATGTAACGATTCAACATTGCGCCAGAGCCATTATCATATCATACGTACTGTCCGCTTGGGAGAGCCTAAACCCATCTTAACCCTCACGGCTTTCTGACGCGTCCCCAAAGATTCGAATACAAGACCTTCATCATATGAGAGATTTAAGTTGAATCCTGGTACCAATTCCACGTGTCATGTGCATATTACACCATAAATATATTCTACGTATTATTTCTCAGTGCACGAATGGGTTGTGACTGCTTATACTCGTGTTTATACACGTAACAGCATAAATGCCGTTTTCATGTCCGGTAAAGACACTTGTGTTATTTTGAAATTTACACCTTTATTTGATTTTTTTTTAACAAAACAACATCTTATAATAGACTCCCTAATGCATATAACATAAAAATTTTGATCATGTCATAAATAACATAAATGAGTTCTACTTATTGGTTCTCGGGGCGCGGATAAGACGCGACTGGTTATACTCGTATTTACAAACATAATGAAACAAGAGTAGTTTTCTCTCAATAATGACACTTGCGCCGTTCTGTTAATTTTTCCTANATATGTCCACTTGGAAGAACATATTTGCGGAGATATTTGCATGGCACTTTGATCCGTATATTTAGTTAAATTTTTAAAGTTACTTTTTGTCCTTACTTTTCAAGAGATTGATTTTTAATTGTACATGTTCGATTTAAGTTAAATGTTTGCGTTTCAGTTGTACATTTCTTTTCAAATTGTTGTTATCCCATGATAACGACACATGTGCTGTTATTAGAAATATAAGCATTCATGAGAATGAACAGGTGTTGTTATTGAACTTATAAGATGTGCATGACAATAATGCAAATGTCGTTATGTTTGTTACAAGATTTCATAAGAACAGAACAAATGTCGTTATTGAGATGAAAATGTTTATGAAAATGACACACAAGTGTTGTTACGTTTGTAAATATAAGTGTCTATGAGAACGAACATGTGTTGTTACTAAGATGAAAATTTCTATAGAATGGAACAACTGCCATTACTTACATATAGCAATCACGTGCCCATCTGTATCCATACAATGATATAGGAGAAATATATGAAAATGATTTGTGCTTTCACCAATTCGATATCATATAATTTATATCATTTCAACCATTCTTTGTCATATGATTAAGATTTCTCGTATATAATTTATCAAAAAAATACGAAAAATCAAGCAAAGGTGCCTTTAATGAGCAGAAAATGACCCTTGTATCGTTCTATTTATAAACAAAATTATAAGCAATCATGCTCTATTCGTGCCTCGAAAAATAGTAAGTTAAACTCATTTAAGCTGTAAAATGAATATTATACTTACAAAAGTTGATAGATATATTCATTACTTATATTCTAATGAAAACAATAGAACCACTTCTGCTTTCATCAACTCTATCATATAATTTGTCATTTCAATTGTTTTTTTGTCACATGATCAATTTTTTTGTCTTACGTACTCTAGGTGTCCAATTTTTGAGGTCGTTGTATTGGAAATAAATCAAATTATAGAAAAAATCTACAAAATGACACAAGTTACCGAGAAAAAAGACACTTGTATCATTTTATTTTTAAACACGATTGTAAGTAGTCATGCCCTATCCATGCCCCGAGAAACAATAAGTTAAACTAATTTAAGTTGTAAGATGGACATGATATTTACAAAAGTTAAGAGATATACTCATTACTTTTATTCTAATGAAAATAATAGAACCATTCGTGTTTCATCAACTCTATATAATATAATTTATGTTATTTCAATCATTCTTTGTCATGTGATCAACCTTTTTGTCTTACGTACGTTAAGGGTCCAATGTTCGAGATCTTTGCGTTGGAAACAAATCAAAATATAGAAAGAAATTAACATAACGACATGAGTGACGTTACTAAGAAGAAAATTTCCCTTGTGTTGTTTTGTTTGTAAACATGATTATAAACAACTACGTCTCATATGTGCTTCGAGAAACAATAACTTTAACTCATTGAAGTTGTAAGATGGACATGACATTTAGAAAAATTGAAAGATATGTTCATTACTTATATTCTAATAAAACAATAGAATCACATGTGCTTTCATCAACTCTGTATCATAAAATATGTCATTTCAACCGTTATTTGTCACGTGATCAACCTTTCTGTCTTACGTACGTTAGGGGTCCAATGTTTGAGATCATTGCATTAGAAACAAATCAAAATATTGAAGAAATCAACAGAACGACACAAGTGATGATACTAAGAAGAAAACAGCCCTTGTGTCGTTTTGTTTTTAAACAGGATTATAAATAACCATGTCCCATTCGTACCTCAAAAAAAAAAATTTGAACTCATTTAAATTGCAAGACGAAAATGACATTTACAAAACTTGAAAGATATGCTCATTAGTTATATTATAATGAAAATGATATAAACACTTGTGCATTCATCAACTTTATATCATAAAATCCATGTCATTTCAATCATTCTTAGTCACGTGATCAACTTTTATGTCTTAGGTACGTTAAGGGTTCAATGTTTGAGATCGTTGCATTGTGAACAAATTAAAATATAGAAAAAATTAACAGAAAGACACAAGTGACGTTATTGAGAAGAAAATGACTCGTGTCATTTTATTTTTAAACATGATTATAAATGGCCATGTCCCATCCGTGTCCCAAGAAACAATAAGTTAAACCCATTTAAGTTATACATAATAGATATTAGTTGTACTATCCCTTTTTAACATAACGATTGCATTGTCGTTCTAAACTGCAGATAATAGTTGGAGTGTCGTTATCATGTAATAGTTGCAAAAAGGCAAAAATACGGTAAATACGAAAACTAATAAGTTTTAAAATATCATTCCATATCATATTCAATAATAAAAGTACAACTTACATGAGATTTGTAAAAATACATTTCTTTCTTCAAATGCAATTGAAATTTTAATACAGATAATATGGTAATCAAACTATTGTTTAAATGTCCAAAATAGGTGAAGAATATGATGAAGAACATGATTTTATGGTAGAAATCGCGAAACCTAAAGAAAAGAAAACGATTGGGTGTGATGTTGGGGCCCTAAAATTGAATTGGGAATCTTGAATGCATGGAGCCAATTCTGCAGCAAATAATGACTTTTGAAACTACCGATCCCCATTATTTTTCTACCAATTCATATCCACGAAGAGGCAAATTCTTGCTGAAATTGGGACACCGAATTCAAAAAGTCATCATAGACTGATCTAGATACTGGTGATTGTGACATAGCAACTGACCTATAAAGTGTTCAAAATCTGAAACAAAATTACTGTTTTTTTTTTTCAAGAATTGTGTCTTGAATCTTGAAGGATGTCATATTTTTAATTTATTTTTCTATTTCAGAAACAAATATCTTGGCCTGAAAACTGTCCTTTTACCTATTAATCAATAGTCCCTTTAATTTTCAACTCGTTGGGTAAAGAAGTGAAAACGATTAGCATATTTGGTATCTTAGAGTTGACACGAGTCAACCGAACAATGAACAAACATATATTCCTTCTTTAATTTTATCTATTATTTATTCGGACCATGCCATTTTTTTATTTCTTTATTCTTGGTACAATTGCTTGGAAAATTAAAATTTTTCAAGGTAAATAAATAAGCAAACAAATTCAAAGATGAACAGCCAAAAACATTAGGACAATTATTTGAGTGGTGCGTCTATCTTCATCTGTACCTGATCTCTCAACCAGGATCTTGACCTATTCCTAGGCCCATCAACTTAATATTAATTATTATACATTCATGAATAAAATCTTTCGAAGATTGTGAATAAATTACGAAAAATAATGTCTTATTTTTAATAATTTTAGAATTGACAAAAATTATGATAAAAATCAATCTTTCAAAAATGAGTATTTTGCAACTTCGATCTAATGATACGAAACTTTAAGAGATAATTTTAAAAATATGAGAATTTAAGAACGACTCGTTAAAAACAAGAAATTGAAGTATGGTTGTTAGAGAATTCTATAACATTATGTGTATATTTTGTACAACTGTCATTGTTGGTATATTATTTGAAAATAGAGTCCAATTAATTAAACGTGGCATTGTCGTTGGTTATGGTGATGTACTTTAAGTATATTGAATTGGGATATTATTTGTTTTACATCATTGGACCAGTTGAGGAAAATAAAGGAACATAGGATTTAAGGACAATTTGTGCTTATAATCAAATGAGACAAGATGAATCATGTTCTTAAGTACAATTCCGTGGTAAAGTGGATGGATTGACATGACTATGTATCATCTAAGCACAGTTTAGGGCAAAGAAAATTAGTTGAATGTTCAAGAAATTGTCTTATGAATCGTCTTAATCAAGTTTTGTAATGGATGCTAACAAGATATATATGTACATTCATTGACAATGATTTTGTTTAATGCTTAGACGAATAAGTTGGACGTTGAAATGCATTATTGAATTCTTCGATTATGTAGACACCAAGTTTAGAAATTATATGTGATTCGAGAAATTTTATCATTTTATTGTGGGATTTAGGGTAGTCGAGATCCCTATTTAAGTAGGGTTATTTCATAATAATATGCATATCCTTTTCACTTTTCCTTTTTTTATTCTCTCTCTAAAATTGAGCTGAAATAAATTTACTTCATTTATTTCATAGATATATTGTCGATATAATAAAATAAAAGGTTTCTTAGAATTTCCTAACAAGCACACATTAGTCCATCTTTTTTTTGAAAGGTCTTCCTACAATGCCATGGTGAAAAAAATATTTAATTATTAATTAAAAAGACCATACTACTAAAATGTATTAATTGTTTGTTTGAAGACATTATTTTGAGGTGAAATTTGATTTTTATTTTTATTTTTTTATTTTTTTTGAGATATCAAACTAACCTCCAATCATATCAAAATCAGCCCGTATCTTAACCAAATCAAGGGTTTTGCTATTCGTCAAGGGCCACATGGGCCTTGGACGAACGGGGGCACCAATAGCAAAACCCCCAAATCAATTGAGTCATCCTACAAATGGATAAGCATTCAAGCTATAACCTTCATCAGTCAACTCATAATTATCATCATTATTATTATTATTATTATTAAATGAGTTTTGTAATAGTAATTTTTATATAGTATAGTTAAAAAGTAAGAAATTTTTTTTTTTTTATTTAGGTGTAATATTATTTTACTTTGAGAATATGATTAAATTAAGTTCAAGAAAAAAATGAATTTTTAGAGGACTATCTCAAATTAAGTAACATCTTTCTTTTTCCTCATTCTCTACTAAACACAATTTAGTCCCTACAATTTATTCATTCAACATTCGACCAATTAATTCCAACGACAGGCAATCATTGCACGGAGGATATGAGGAGCATAATTTTTTCTTTTCTTTTTCATCGTCATGCATACCGCGCTGGAGTCTATTCCAACCTCAATAAAGACTCCCGAACCAATAAATATTAATACCAGACAATATTAAAAAAAAAAAATTAAATCATGTTCTCTAATAATAGTTAACATTACTTATAAATCAAACAAAGTAGATTTTGAATCTCTAGTTGAAATGTCAACGAGTCGAGTCGCATCGAAACTTGAGGATCGGGCTCGGCTTGAGTAAAAATGGTTTGGACTTTTTTTACTCAAGTGGAGCCAATCTTTTGTTTAGTCAAAATATTTAGACTCGAACCAACCTTTCGGCTCGGGCCTTGTCGAGTCGAGTCAAGCCGGCTCACGATTTTTTTTTAATTGCCTGTAACTAGATTTTAAATTTTATTATTATTATTATTATTTTAGGTCCATGTACGGGCTGGCCTAAGCCGTGACCTGGGCCGACTCGGGCTTTTTTCGAATTGAGCCACGAGTTGTCCAAGCCGCGCCAGCGAAATTGACACTCCCAATCTCTCGGATCTCCCTACTCTTGAAGTTTGGCGTGTATTGTCCATCTAGTGGCTCAAAGTCTACATTAGGTGTTTGTCCCAACAATATATATTTCGTTCAGAAAATACGATGGTACAAAATCAAAATAAAAAAAAAATAAAAAAGCCAATGTTTGATAGCTTTTTTTGAAATTATAAGTTAATCAAACTTAATTTTTAATTATATTTCATTGGATTTACAATTTTTATCCACTTTTTGATCACATGATTTATTGTATCCATTAGCTTATAATTTTAAAAAACTTTGTCGTACAGGTGCTAATAATATATAATTTTTTAGCTACTTCCGAATTGTAAGGAGAACATGGTCATGCAGGGACGGGGCAGGAGACGACTGTGAGAAATCGGCTCGATAGTTGCGAGCTGGAGCAGGGGGCTTCCTTTTATCTTTTTCTTTCCTTTTTTTATTTCGTTTTTAATCAAAATTAAGTGCTTATAATTTTGCCTCTCAAAAAATTAATATTTTACCACGTGTAAGATCCAAATAGACTGTATTACAACCTACTTTAGTTTTTTCATTTATATCTCAATTTTCCCTTAATTTAATAATCCTAGTTCAAATTGTACAGTAAAATAGAGTTTAGAAATGGATGGGACTGCCTCCCGGGGCATAGCTCAGTAGTGCAAAGGACAAGAGTGAGGTAGTCTCTACTGAGTTGGCAGCCGCAGTGTGAGGGTTCGATTCCTACCTCTTACAAGGTTTGGAATTGGATTATTTGTGGACACCAGTATGGCAGCTTTTGTACCCTGACTTGATGAGGCACATCCCGCGATTTACCTCCTCCACAATGCTCTAGGGGCGGGGCGGTGGAGGACCTTCAAGGTTGGGGTTTAACCTTTAGAAATGGATGGGATTTGGCAAAAAAAAAAAAATAGAAACGGAACGGATATGACCTATTCCATTATTATTATTATTATTATTATTATTATTTCTCTTGGTTAAAAATTTTCAGTTATAATATATCAATACTTTGAATGGATATTAATGAAAAGAAAAAGAAAATATTAATTAGTTAAATGCATGATAGATATCACTAATTGGAATCAAGTCAATAAAATGCTCATGAGAAGCAGATCTTGAGCACTTCGAGCAAACGCAACATGAGTACAGTTAGAAACATATGAGTTTTGTGCAACCATTCTATCCCCAAGTGTGAGGACCTTTATCGAGAAAATGGCAATGGTATGTGTGATCTCTTGATCAATGCCATGTCATGGTTGAAGGCATGTGGGATGTTCGGACTATGCATAGATTTGGAAAGAAATGAAGCCAAGACATTGGGTTGGTTTTGTGATATGGCTGTAATTAAAACATGTCAATGCTGGATTTAATTGATTGCAGTATTGCAGGACGGAATTTGAGGATGCATGCTAGATTTGGCATTGATCAATGGGTTGATGTGGGTAAGTGTTCGATTGCATTGAGACCTTACTCTCTAGCTAATTTTAGTCCACGAATTTATTGTAATTTCAGACATGATGAAGGCATGTGACAACGATTATGGGTAGTTTTCCTTTGTGTTTGAATATGGTGGCAGTTTCAGACCATGTGGGGTTGAATAATTGCCAAATTAAACCTATCGGTTTGGGGGTATAAACTGAAATTCAGAACGCCTATTTATTTATCAAAGTGTTGAAAACTTTGTAGGACTGAGATGTAGATTGTAAGAGGTGGAATAAAGCAACAAGTGTGTGTTGGCCATTTTATGTAGTTGTAATGTGTTTCTTTATTTTGGCTGAGAAATAAAGTGATGATAGTTTCTGCAAATTCTGTGTTTGCTTTAGTTAATTCAATCTTTTGCATACTTCGTCAAAATTCGTGTGTTTTCTTTATCGAAACTTCATAAAACGTGTATTGGTTGGTTAAAGGACGGGAAACCTCGCTATCACAGGGAACAAGGAAGAGCCATGTGGCAATTAGTATTAGAGCACGGTTTTGTCCAGGGAAAATGAACAAGGTGCATTTTTACAAGTTGCTAGGAAAATAGTAAGATTGTTGCAAGTTAAAATCTAAAAGATCAGGTTGGCATGCTTGAGGATTTCGTGGGTGTATCGATGCTGGATGTTGCTGTCAGTTTGGCAGTGTAGGCATGGGCGGACGCAGAACTTTAAAGTTAGGGGGGCACAATCGAATTTGTAAAAAAGTTGGGAGAAATTTTACAATCGAAAATTTACGTCCAAAAAAATCATACCCCTTGTAATTTTGAACCTGAAAATTTACATGGGATATGACTTTTTGGGATCTCAAATTTCGAAAATTTTTGATGTCATATTTCATATAAAATTTCCTAATAAAATGATGAAAATTATATTGCGAAATNAAAAAATGCGAATTAGACGTCTTTCTTTAAGACTCACGTTTAACGTATTTTTAACTATTTTCAATATCTGTTTGGACTATTCGATATATCCATAATTTAGTTCTCGAAATAAGTTTTGAGATGACATAAACAATTTGTAAATTCAATTAGCGTACGATCGTCAGCAATTTTTAAAATTAGCATGTTATCGAAATTCAAATTTATTGCGATATTGTCCCTGTTTGGTGGAGATTAAAATCAATTTTTTAGTGAATTTTGATAAAAGTTAAACAGTTATGGATTATATGAAAATATGTTATTAAAATTAATTGTAACTTTGATTCAGATTAAAATTTAAATTTCAATCGAATACCAAACATGATTTTATTAAAAAAAAAAAAAAATCAAAATCTAGGGGGGGCACTTGCCCCCCTAGGCCACCCCCCGGTCCGCCCATGAGTGTAGGTAGCATAAATGAGGTAGAATCTGGCTGAAATGAGACAGGTTTTCAAAACTTTCGTTGTTGAGTCAAACGAAAAGTTCACGTCCATACTAGAGAACATCATGACCCGAACTGGAAACATTTCTTCTCGCCTTGGACTGCTGGAAGGCAAAGTTGCATGGCTGAAATGGGCAAATCCTGCTATTAAGGATTCTGTGGTGACCTCGAAAATCAGTGTCGGAGTCAAAGGTGTTTGACAGTACCTGGAGTGGCAAGGAACTTGAAAATTTTCAGGTTGGACATGTTCTCGAGGAAGATCAGGTGGACATCGTGAACATGTATATGTTGGAATATGCAAAACTATGGTAGAGAACTCGATTACAAGAAGATGAGACTACAAAAAGGCCAAAAATCGACTGAGGAAAGGTTGCACAAAGAACTGAAGGATTAGTTCTTTCCCTACAATACAACGTGGATTGCATGGGAAGTGCTGCGAAATATAAAGCGAACAACGCAGTATAAAGGTACGTGAAAGAATTTTGTTCTTTTATGTTGAACATCAAAAACATGTTCGAGGAGGACAAACCCTTTAACTTTATGTATGGACTGCAAGTATGGGTGCAAATTGAGTTGCGTTGGCAAGGCATGAAGAATCTATAGTTGACCATTGTGTGGCTGATACTTTGGTCAAGTTGCATTTGGGTGGTGATGCTACATTAAGAAAGCCCATTGAAGACAGAAATGAGAAGGGTAACCAGCAAAAAGATGGGTCGAAGGTTGCTGAAAAACAAGAGGGACAAGCTTTGAAATCAAAAGATGGTGGAAACTTTCGTAGGCAAGCGAAGAATTTTGATGGCTGCTGTATTTATAAAGGGTCTCATTATGCTACGGACAACCTAAAATGGGAAATTTTGGTTGCAATGATACTGGAGAAATAGAGACCGTGAAATTAGTGTTGCTCGAGTGAATCCGTTGTAGATTGTTGTAGAGTCATAGGATGGAGAATTTGCTGCTGCATTGTAGGAATTTGATGGAGAAGGCACTTGGATGCATTAGCAAACTATGGTGACTATTGGGATGCAGAGTGTTTCTAGAACTTGTGAAAATATGAGACGTGGAGTGTTCCAAGTTGAGGAGAACGTTGAGAGTTCCATGGGAAATTCGTGTGAGGATGCAGCGAAGTGGGTTAGACTGATCACCCAACATTCATGCATCAAATGAATGTGAAATCAAGGAAACTGCGAGGATTCTTCGGTGTGTGTTGGAGAAATACAACGTGATTTTGTGGGTTTCGACGATGACATTGAGTTCTTTTGATGGGGAAGGTTTGTGAGGACCCTTACTGAGAAAATGGCAATGGCATGGGTGATGTCTCAATCGATGTTATGTCATGGCTGAAGGAGTGTAGGATGTTCGGAGAAAGTGTAGATTCGAGAAGAAATTAAGCAAGACATCTGGTTAGTTTTGTGATGCGATAGTAATCGAGGCATGACGATGCAGGATTTACTTGATGACAACATCGCAGGTCAGAGTTTGGGGACGCGTGTTAGATTTAGCATTGATCGATGGGTTGATACAAGTAAGTGTTCGACATTATTGAAACCTTGTGTCCAACTGACTTTAGTCCATGAATTTAGTGTAATTTCATATATGAGGGAGGTATGTGACAATGGTTAAGGGTAGTTTTCCTTTTTGTTTGATTGTTTGGGCAGTTTCAGACCATGTGGTTGAAAATTTTCCAAACTCACCCTATCAGTTTGAGGTGTAAAGTGCAATTCGGGAATGCCTATTTATTTTTCTAAGAGTTGTGAACTTTGTAGAATAGAGAGACAGATTGTAAGAGTTCAAATGAGACACCAAATTTATGTTAACCATTTCATGTGTTTGTAACTTGTATCTTTATTTTGGTTGAGAAGTAAAGTTGGGACAGTTCCTATAAATTATGTGTTTGCTTTTTAACTAATTTAATCTTTTGCATACCTAGTTAAACTTCGTGTATTTTACAATTTTTATACCCGGTCCTATTTTCAAAATGGCCTTTGACCATATTAAAAAAAAAAAAGGTGTTAAAATAGATCAATTTTCACATTTGCCCTCATCTTCCCCCAAAAAACAAGGAGAAAAAAAAAGCGAAAAAATTCAAAATTGATGGAAAGTGGGACCAATCAGTCAGATCCAGTTGAAACTATCAACATCACAGTTTACCGAACACCGACAACCACAAAGAACTCAATGATTATCTTGAAAAATGTTAGGTTTTTGTTGATTTAAGAATGATTTTTCATTTTGCAAAGTTTAGGAATTTTCGATGATTTTAAGTTGTTATTTATCATGTCTGCTTCATTAATTTTTGTTGGGTTTTGTTACATTATGTGTTTGGCAAAGGAATATTGTCGGAAATAACGATTTTCTCACCATTTTCGACGGAAGACAGTCAGATACCCGACTG
>CAIGRB010004615.1:31998-93360 GCA_903798255.1 Fraxinus quadrangulata | reverse complement strand
AAAAAAAAAAAAAAAAAAGTTAAAAAAACATACAAGAAAAAATCCACCGACCAACATTAAAAAATTATATAATATAAAGGTCATATTTGGTCCGAATTAAAATCTGATTTTAATCCTAGTCAAAATCAAACAATTAATAGTAACCACATATTTCTTGTGTTTCACAACTTTTCAAAAACTTTTATCACAATCTACTAAAAATCTAATTTTAATCTCTACCAAATACCCTCCAATCAAACCCAATTCAAGAAAAAAAAATTTATGCTTTCATATATATTTTTTAATTTTTTAATTTGTTGTAATGATTGCCATGTTGTGTTTCTTTTATTTATTTTTTTTTATTTTTTTGTTATGGTAATTGTGTGATTTTTTCAGTGTTTTGTGTACGTATTTTTTTGTTGCGGCAATAATCGGACGATTTGACTGAAACATTATACGAAATTGGGTGATCATAATGAATCAAAATCAATTTGGGTGATCATGGTGACACTAAATGTAAATTAAAGTGTTCATTATGATGACACTAAATATAAAGTACAGTGATTATTGGTAGATTTAACCCATTGCTCCCGATTCATATGATATCTCTTTCTAAGAACGTCTCCAATGAAAATGTAGATTGAGCCCCAGTTTGAGCCCCTTTTATGTATACAAATGTGTTTTGAAATAGTGATTTCTTGAAGAATGTATGATTAAAAAATAAGGAAATGTTTTCAATTACGTGTAAAATTATTTTACGGGAGAATGTTGGTTGACAATGAGTTTTTGAAATAAAAAATAAATAAAAATAGGGCCAAACATAGGCTGAATTTAGAAAGTTGTGACTTAAGCTATAGACAATATTTACAAAGTTTTTTTCTCAAACGAAACATAACTAGGACTATGTCTACTTGATGTTGCAAGAAAAATAATTAGTCGTTGTGAAGACGAATATGTCTAGATGTAGAGGCTCTTCTAGTTTCTCTCCCTTCTGTCTTAGTTTTCCTCTTTCTGAAATTGAATTTTTAGATAATAACTTAATCGTCTATTCATTAGACATAAATATAACGTTCCATTTACATGCTACTGGGATGGAAATCTATAGAATGCATTTGAGATGCTCCAATACTCCCTTTCATCCTGGATTATATTATTAAAGGAAAAAGTAAATACATAGTTAGGGTGGCGATGGAATCTAGTTAGCTACTTGAAGAGATGTCATGGATTCCGGCCTACTGGCTTGGCTTTTATAGCTGGTGGCACAAAGTTTGGTTCATCACATTTCTCTTTTGCCTCTATTGGTCCACCCAAATGTGGATCGAGGCAAGACAAGCTTAGTCGAGCTTATGGAATGTCAACAATGTTATTTAATAACACTCGTGTTAAAACGCCAATTTTGACAATAATGTGACATTAAATGAAATTTACAATTAATTGTCACTTCATTTTACTTTTTATTGATCATATTATATAATGTTATTATAGATTGGTGTTCTAGTACCGGTGCTTCTTGATAGCATTATTCACAATTTTTTAATGGATCAAACTCTATTATAGGAATTGAAATTAGGGCTAAATACACAAATTGGGTGAAATAGGAGGATGAATTGAATGGTATTGATTTTGGGTAAATATCTTGAAATTTCAACATAAATTGGCGTTTAAAGAAAAAATCGGTAATTACATTTTACGTAATTTTTAGCAAGTTACAATTCATGTAATTTTTTTACTGTAAAATTTGGAAAACGCATAATTTAATAAATTACAAAGATTGTAACTTACACAACATTATTCCTATAACAATATGCTCATGTTTGGGTTCCATTTTAATTTTAATGCATTTTTCTCTCTTTTTTTAACCACATATTTTTCAATAAAATAATATTACAAGTAAACCAACAATTTTCCTCCTTTTTTAATCACACATTCTCCAAAAATCATTTTTTAAAAATACATTTTCCTTAAATATCATTACAAAAGAGCTCAAACAAGGGCTATACATGATAAATATCAAAAGTGGGTATTGGGAGTGTCTTTATTGTGTATATACTTAATTTTGCATGTTCTTTGACTATTTAGGAGAAAACTAGGTATTGGACAAGAACTATGAAAATGAATAAGTTTTTGCAAGAAATTATCGACGTTGGCTGGATTATGGATTTTGAGGACCAATGTATCAAATTTAAGTGTAGGGCTTAAAATATAATGTTGGATTACTTGGGTTGAAAACGAAATTGAATAGGAGGACCAAACTTCAAGGGAATGGAAAGATATTGACTCTTGTGACCACAAGGGTCTATTTCTGATAGCAACAAATTTCAATTCCAACAGCTACTCATGGCCTTTTTTGGAACACAAAAATCTGATTTTCTGATTCGACTCAAAATCCAGCTTTAAAACATTACGAGACACGACTTTCAACCTAATTAGAGGACTATAAATATGTTTTATTCATTCTTTTCATAGGAAGAACAACCTTAAGTTCTCAAGATTTGTGGTTAGAATTTGGGATTTGAAGGTGGAATACAATCCATTGTCGGGAGATCTACAGTAATCAAGGAAAAAGTTGAAGAAACATTGTTTGGATTCGAGTGATGAAGAACAGCAATAACTCAAATTTCTTCTCTCTTTATTCTTTGTAATTGAAACCAGTGATGTTCCTTATCTTTTATTTGTTAAATTCCAAAATTATGAGTGACTAATTATTTAATTGTTAGGATGAATGATATAGCTTAAGTTATTAATGTTAATTTAATTCAAAATTTTCCTGCTAATTTTACGTGTGTTAATTGCTTATTTTGTGCTTAATTAAATTCAATTTCTTTTTTTACCACTTGATGAATTTAATGACGGTATTGATTCTGAGAGATGATGTAGTTGTCTAGCTCGTACAACATGTGACATAGGTGTTGATAATAGATCGAAATATACTCTTACGATTTACACAATCTTGATTGAATTCCTAATAACATTATGTTGAAATTTAGATAGAAATATAGTAATTTTTTATGCATGTAAATATGGCTAGTTTTACTCGATCTATCACTGGTTATATTAGTTACTTCTCACAATAATGTATTCTAGCGATTTAGGTGAACAAGTTTTTGGAATCGTTTTGGGACTATTTTATTTATATTAATTTTTGTTATTAATTCTAGCCTCGATTTAAATTTTTTAGAGTTCTCTTTTTCTAGTTTCCTTGCATGAAAACTTTGAGATACGGTGATATCTTGCCCTTTGATCCGAAAATCAAATGAACATTCAGATAGAGACATAAACAACAATAAGAAAACCTAATAGTTGAACTTGCAAGAGAAGTCGCCAACCGGGTAATTCTTCGTACCACTTGTTGTGCAAAATCAATCAAACTTTGTATATCGATTTATGCTGTGGTGTACACTCGGGATGACACCCCATTGTGAGAGGGGTGTCAATCGAGGTGTACACCAACATGGCTCTTGTATATCCTCCATTTGAGGAATCGAACTTTAAACTCCGAACAGATATATGGACTATCATTTTATGGGAAGGTACATGAAAATCCACACATGCATGTTTCTCTCTTGCTGAACATGTACTAAAATTACAACTTTTGTAGTATGTCAAACAAGACAATCAAGTGAAGACTCTCCCCCACATATTCTTCATGATGGAGTAAGAGAATTGTTGGATTTACTACCAAGAGGAGGCACTTAAACTTTGTATGATCTCACATATAAATTTCTCTCAAGAGTACTTTCTTCTACCAAAGTAACTAAATTGAAGCATGAGATCTCAATATTTCAGCAGGCTGATTTACAATGTTTTTATGAAGTATGAGAAAGATTCAAAGATATGATAGGAAGTGTCCTAATCGTGGCACAAATAAACGATTTCAAGTTAAGTACTTCTACACAGGACTGAGTACACCATGTCATTCATCTATTGATTCAATTGCAAATTGATCCATCACGTTGAAGTCACACAATGAATTCGTTGAGCCATTTGAAAGGGTTGCAAATAACAGTTCTGTGTGGCCTTTTAAAAAAGCTACATACAAGAAGTTAGCAAGTATTCGTGCGATAGATTCCTTCTCTGCATTATCAGCACAAATTACTTTAATGAAAAGATGATGTATCACTTGTCTATAAAATTTTTAGCAAATATGGTGCAAATAAAGTTTTTGTTATGTGAAAATTATGGGGGAACTCACAATAGTGAAAATGTCAAATGGCCTCCCATACAATAGAGAAAGTCAGCTATGAGCAAAACCATCAATGCCAACAAAATAATTCATATTCTAATGCATAAAACCTAGGCTAGCATAGTCATCCTAACTTTTCAAAGGGTAATAAACAAAATAATGTTCTACAAGCACTCCATAGGTTTCAACAACAGGGCAAGAGAGCTTTATTAGAGGACACATTGGGTATATTTATGCAAAGAACTGAACAATACAAGCAGAATATAGATCACAGCAAAGACTGAAGCAACTCATTATAGTTATTTGGCAGCCTTCACTATTGCAAAAATAGCCTTTTGCAACATTCAAAAAATGTCGACAAAAACTTTTTGCTACGTTTGGATACATATTGCAAATTTCGATGTTTTCGTAGAGTAAAAGGATATGGCAAAGTTTTTTGAATGTTGCAAATAACTTTCTACAACGTTTTTTTAATATTATTAATAACATTTTTGCAACGTTTTTCGAATGTTGCTAATAACTCTTTTGTAATGTTTTTTTTATCGTTACCGTAGGTTTTTTTTATATATATAACAATTTATGTAAATTGACTGATAAAATTAAAAATACTCCTTATGAACAAATTTTGTTACAAATTTTTGAATCCATACACTTGAACATTAAAATGATATACAACACCACCTAAATAAAAAAGAATTTCCAAATGAAATAATATTAGGAATAAAATTTTGGTACTGCTTAGGCATGAAGGGGTTATTGCCACACTTGCAACACCAAGCTTCTTAATAATACTCTAATGGCATTATGAATATGCCATTGGGTACTCCTCAGGCGAAAACAATTTCAGCTTGAAAACTCCTCCTACAAAGCAAGCCAATGAAACAAAAATAATAAGAAGAGACAGAACATGGTTAATATAAAACTCCTCCAAGATCAAAATCTAGTAACTTACAGCAACTAGCAAACAAACAAAATCATGGAAGGTCATCGCACTCAATTCAAAGAACCTAAGGTTTAACCAAAGAAATTATGATTCAAACACTCAATTCAAATTAGTGATGGGCTTGTAGACACTAAGACCATATTCTCTGTCGTCTTCAATGCCCTTGTCTAAGTACATCGATGGTATGGTCGGTCCAATCGCCTTCACTGGTGAAAACTTTGCCATCCAATCAATCACCTATGCAGCAAAAATATGTTAAACTTCATTCTATGTGTTTAAACATGATAACTTAAATATGAAATGCAAATGGATATAGTTCTCATATTAAGAGTGAATCAGTGTAAATTTGTGCATACTTTACTCATTTCTGATTATATTGCCCTCGAAAGTAAGAATTAGCATTGAATGCATAGTGGGGGAAAACAAATTTAGAAACAGAGGCATATGCAAATTGAAACAAAATATTCACAATGATGTTTAAGTAGTTTTACCTCTTCCTCCAATTTGTGGAAGGTGTTGAAAAGTAGCCAGTCTACCTTTTCAATATTTTGGAACTGATTGACAGCCATTTTCTATATTTAGGATTCAATCATGAAAGATTCGATTCCAAGAATCCCACTCCACCTTTGGAATCGAATCTTTCATCGTTTCCGCCACTTTCTCAATACCTAAACTAAACCCCCAATTACTTTATTTTTCTAATAATGAAAATCGCACAAACCATTTACAATACATCAAACTTAACAAAACCAAAAGAATATGAACCATAACTACACGTTCAAACACGCAAGCACAATGTGACTTCAAAATTCACAAAGTTGCAGACGAAGTAAGATTTTTTGTTGATCAGTTTGGAGTACAGCTTCACCTTGACATGGAGCTGATAGATTACCCTTATAATTTCTAACTCTAAAGTGGACAGCTTGCACTAAAACATGATACTTGGAAACAAGAAAAATCCATGAGTATAACTATTCAATTCAAATTCAAATTACCTAAGCTCCCACTCTAGCAAGGAAAATTCAGGAGCTTCAGAGTAGCCCCTAAAATAGTCAGGTCCTAAAAGACATCACCACCACCGTCTGTTAACTTCCACTAACTAATATCATCCTCGGTCAAATGCATTCCAACCAATATACATCAAATGAATAATGTAGCAATTTATACAAGAGAAATGCAAAAGTGTACTAACTCGTTTGCAGTGTATTATGAAACAGAGATTGTCTAGTGAATCCTGCAGCAGCTTCCCTTACACCACTACTCAGGCAAGGGAGCCAGGATTTTCAGTTAATAGTCGACGATTAAAGAAGAAAACAAATTTCGAACAGATGAAGAAGAACGTTCAATCCTTAAATTTGGCAACAGAAATAGATGAAATTTACCTTTACTGCGCTTCGAATCACAGTCGGAAGTTCCAACAAACAATTGATTTCAATCAATTTGGGGTTTCTTGTGTTCTTGAAATGATTACAAACGATTTGGGGTTAGGGTTAGAGGATTGAATTTTTTGGGAATTAATGTCGTCTTTTCCTTTTCACAAATAGGTGAATGTCGTGTTTGGAAAATAATGACATGGCTCTGAGTTGATCTCAATCCGAAAAATATCAATCAATTAGTTATTCAATTCGTTAATTTACTTACATGGCCGAAGACCAAGCAGCGGCGTCGTTTGGCCACTCTATGATACCAATAGTGAACAAGCTGCAGGATATATTTGCGCAGCTCGAGATCCAGACCACGATCGAGCTGCCACAGGTGACGGTGGCAGTGTAGGTGTCTTCCGGGAACCAAAAATGGGAGATCACAGACTGGAAGTTAAAAGGGATTCTTTTTTTGATTTTTATTTTTTTTTAAAACTTTGGTCTGCTGTAGGAAGAAAGAGAAATAGGGTGAACAAATACCATTTTATCCCAAAAAATACAATTTCGCAACGTTTAAAAAATATTGCAAAGAAAGAAAATTTTCGCAATATTCCAAAGACGTTGCAAAAACTTTTCGCAACAGTAGGTGAACGTTACAAAAAGGCTATACATTAAGAGTTTTAGCAACAACCACTGGACGTTGCTATAGAACCGAATTTTAAAAAGGTTCAAAAATGTTGCAAAAAATGAAACTTTTTCGCAACATTCAAAAAATATTGCAAAAAGAAAACTTTTCGCAACAGTCAATGAACATTGTAAAATGTTATATATTAACAGCAGCCACTGAACGTTGCTATAGAACCAAATTTTAACAACGTTCAAAAAATATTATAAAAAATGAAACTTTTCACAACATTCAAAAAACGTTGCAAAATGCGACATTAGCAACATTTATTTAAAAAATTGTTGTCGAAGCTAAATTATATTAACCAATCACAACATTCACTTATAAAAATATTGCGATAAACCCATTTAGCAACACCCAATTAACAAATGTTACATTTTTAATGTTGCAAATATCATTTTTTTTTTGTAGTGCATAAAGGGTCTAGAGACTCAAATATGCTAGCTAACTCAAGTTATTTCTATAAGACCACAAAGTGCCCTACTAAATAACACGTGACCAATCAAAAGGAGTAGGTATCGGCCATAAGAGTTATAAAGTATGATCAAGTTAACAACCCGGAATCAAATGTAGTTGTAGAAGTATGAGATATGTTCCTCCAGTTTTATTTTGCCAAAGACTTCGAAAGTAGTCAGATGAGGAAAGAATTCATGCAATTACAACAAGGAGCGATTTATAATTATCGAAAATCACAGTCAATAGCAGCTATAAATACTCGAAAAGTATAAATACTCGAAAAGTGATAGCTATTGACAAGGAACAAGTGGAAGAATTTGAAAAAGTTAACTTATGATAATTTGAAAGAGAGTTCAGACATTCTACAGGCTAAAGTGGCTGCTCCTGCCAGGGAGTATGGACCTCCTATCCCATTCACATGGCAGCTGTAAAAGCACAATTGACAAGTTCTTAGACATGCTCAAGAAGCTCATTCTGTTTATCGAAGCGATACTACAAATTTTCAACCATGCAAAATTTTTGAAAGAGATGTTATTCAAGAAAAGAAAATTTTCAAAATTGAAACTATGACCCTAACTAAGGATAGTAGTGCAATATTGAAGACAAAATGTCTCATAAACTTAAATATTTGGAGAGTTATAAATTGCAATGTTCAATTGAAAAAGCATTTCGTTTAATGCTTTATGTGATATAGGTGCTAGTAGTATTCTAATGCCATTGTCTGTATATAGGAAATTTAGGATTAGGAGAAGTCAAAGTAACAATGGTACACATGCAGCTTGTTGATACAACTATCAAGGTTGAGAACATGCTCATCAATACATGAAATTTTATATTCATGACCGTTTCATTGTACTTAACTTCAAAGAAGATCAATGTATTGTAGTGATCTTGGATCGACCATTCTTAGCAACTGATCGAACCCTAATTGATGTCGAGAAAGGCAAGTTAATCTTGAGGGTGAAAGATGAACAAAAAGTATTCAATATGTACATCACATGCGAACAACCACCCAACCTCGAGGATTGCTCTAAGGGTGATAAAGATGATCCACTTGATCAAGGGAGATGTCCGTACAAAAGGAAAAGTGGTTCAATAGTTCGTGCTCTTAAAAATGAAAACGGCGATTTAAAAATTTGAAGAGAAAAGAAAGGTTGTAAGGATTGCAATTGCAAAGAATACAAGTTCGACACAACTCGATTCGAGCCACCATGATCAATGATTGATCCAAGTCAAGTTAGAGACTATAAACTAAATCAATTTTTCTAATTCTTAACTCTTTACATTTTAATTATTTTATTATATATAGAAAGAAGGATTGCATTATACACTTAAGAACATTTCCCAAGCTTTTTGATAGAAAAAAAGTTCGAATAACCTTGCAATCTTGAGATTTAGAGTGCTTTTGTGATTGCAACCATGGCATTACTCCTGCCAGGAGTCCAACCATGCAGTAGCGACCTCATAAATCATGCGATCGCATGGCTTAAGGGGTCAGAGGTTATAACCCTCACCCCCTTTTCTCATTTTTAAGACTATGAATCTTTGAAATTTCTTCTTCCTTCACAAATTTGACCTCTAACATAATTATAAACTTATTTTATCATCAAAACATTCAGGGTTTGAAAATCATGAAGAGTTTAAGTTTTTCTCAAAATTTAGAATTTTTTCTTCGAATTCTTCTATATTTTCATATATTGAATAGAGGTGGATAGGCTAGGTATTTGATGAGTTTGAGTTTTGCTTTGATTGTGTACATAAATTGGGTCAACCATAAACTCAAAGAAAATTTTGAAAAAAAAAATTTGTTAATTACGAGTTGCTAATGTTTCTTATGATCTTATTGTAGGGAAAAAAATGGCACAAAAATAAAAGATCCCTCAACAGCAAAATTGTAGGAAGGGGATTAGAGGTTTCCGAGCTCCAGTGCCCACCTCCATCGTCTGATACTCATTCGGTGAGTTCTTAATTTTGGTCGTACAATGTTTCATTATGGATAATGTAGAAATTAAATTTGAATAATGTAGAAATTAAGTTTGAGAGTATCTACTTTATTTTGTGTGTGTGTTTTCTTGCTTGATTTTGTATAAATGCGTGTGAACTTATCTCAAGTAATAGGATTCATATAGATTATGATATTGTGTCTATCTTGGATCAAAAATTGAGTTGTGTTAACACTTGAATTTTCAATTATTGCATGAATTCCATTATTTCTTATTTGACTTTTGATCAATTGAGCACGATTTCATTCTTGATTGCACTTTTGGTTAACTTTGAAATTTTCTTAAGTTAGCTACCTTAGATTCTTTTAAGATCATAGTATATCTTTATTGCACTAATAACCCGAATTAGAACCTTGTTGAAAATATTGTTTAGAATAAGTTTGGGTGATTAGATTCATCCAAAATCAATATAATCATCACTTGAGTAAGAAATGCACTAGGCATTGTACGTAAGAAAATTACCTTGTTGGATTAGAACAAAAGAAACATTGAACGACCAAAATATAGGCATTGTACGAATTAGAACCTTGTTGAACCTTGTTATTTGGTTCTTCTTATTGACATAAAAAAGTTAAAGATATGCACTAGGCATTGTACGTAAGAAATTTCAACTACAATATTATGTAAAACTAATCTTGAGTAACCTGACTCTACTCATTACTAATGTTTAGGAGGTGATACCAGAGAATATGAGTATAATGTATAGTGAAAATTACCTTCGAAAACTAGAAAGATCCCAAAAAAAAAAAAAAATCGAAGTGTGTTGAGGAATTGACAAAACCACGATGTATACGATCTCCGTCTAGCTAAGTCTTGATCATCGAGTGATGATTTGGAGGTGATTGAGTTGATGATGAGAATAAGCTCAATCTCACCTGTTTAGTTCACCTTTGAAAAAAAGAAAGTAAAAAAAATCAAGAGAGCAGTATGAGTCGCGAGAGAGTATATTGACATATTCAAGATTTGGTATTGAATAGAAAAACATAAATTAGGAGTTGAAATGCATAAATTGATTCAAGTAGCATCGATAGAATTAAAAATGATTAACATGCGCGCGCACACTCAAAAGCTAAATTTTTTATATATGGAATTTGTGAAATAACTATTCATTCTTGTATTTCATTAACTTGTTTGAATTTCAAAGTTTAAATAATCTCTTTAAGAAAAAATTGAATAACTTATATCGAGTTGAGCATATGCGTTTCGTATTTATGTTGAGTCTTTAAGAAAAAATTGAATAACGCATTTTTGCACTTATTCGAGCCATTAATGTAAGGCATATGTGAGTGCTTTCATTGTTTAGATTCTTATTTTATATATTTTATTATTAATTTGGGAGAAATCTGGTATTAGACGAGAAATGATGAAAATGAATGAATTTTGACAATAAAAAGGATTGAAATGGGACAAATTGTGGATTTCAGGGACAAATGTACCAAATTTGGAAGTTGAAGGTCTTAAGAATGAAATATTGGATGTCTTGGTTTTGAACAAGAAATTGAATTGGAGGATCAAAATGTAAGGGAAGGGAAAGATATTGATCATTGCGATCAGAAAGGGATCTATTCTCGAGCGATTGCGCGACTGCAAATTTCAATCCCAGCAGCCACACATGGAAGCCTATGCGACCGCAAGCCATTCTATGGTATGATCGCGTGGCTATTTCAGGATCCATAAATCTGGTTTTGTAATTTGACTCAAACATCGATTTTACCATTATGGGCATAATTTTCAACCTATTTAGAGGACTATAAATATATAGTTTTTATTCATTCTTTTCATGGGAAGACACATTCCTATTACTTCCATAGATTCTCAAGATTTGTGGTTAGAATTTGTGATTTTGAAGGCGGAATATCATCAATTTGCTCGGAGATTTACAATAATCAAAGAAGAAGCTAAAGAAACATTGTTGGATGTTGCGAAGAATTATAGCTTGGATTTCTTTTCTCTTTGTTCCATATCTTTTATTTGTTGAATTCCTCAATTATGAGCAGCCGCTAATTTACAGCCTATTTGAGCCCCATTTGTACGATGAAAATGCATTTTTGAATGGCATTTTGATGAAGAATGTGTGATTAAAAAATAAAGAAATTTTTTGGACTTGAGATTATTTTATTGAAGAATGTGTGATTAAAAATAAGATAAAGAAAAATATATTTTGAAAATAATTAGGATCAACCAAGTTGTTAGGATGAAACATGTAGTTTAGCCTATTAATGTAAATTAAATTCAAAGATATCATGCCAATTTTATGTGTGCTAATTACTTATTGTGTGCTTGATGAATTTAGGGACAATATCGATACTGATGTGATATATTTGTCTAACTCGTACAATAAGTGACATATGTATGATAAGAGATTGAGAGATTCTCTTATATGTTATGCAACCTTGATTGGATTTTTGTGAAATAAAGTATTTATATGTGTTGGAATTTAAATAGGATATAGTATATCTAAGCATGAAAATATAAATAGTTTTACTCGAGAGGGAATAGTTAACACGCGTGAAAGGGGGCTAGAAGATATTGAATTAAGTGAATGTAATTGACCTAGGTGAAATCGAAATTCCTACCTACATAATCCCATAAATTATTTCATAAAGTCTCACACGTCAATTGTGTTATATAAAATTAGTAGAATTTTAGTTTTGATCTTTATATCACATTAGTTGAATTTGAAGCTAGGTTTAAGATAAAAATTGAATGCAAAAAAAATTACTCTTTCACATAATGATACTTGGACTTTAATTCACTTTATTATTTATACGATACTGTACACTTACAATTTATATAAACAATAAGTAATTTTTTTAAAATTGTAACATACTCTATCTATCAATCATCTACATTAATTACATATACACAAATACTAGCAATTGGGAGTACTGTTGTTGATTTTTGCTTAAACAATGAATAAGGACAAGTAAAGAAACTATTGATCATGAGAAAGTCCAGTATCAAATTCAAATACTTCGGCCACCTGCTCTAACATAAAAAATTGATTTATTTTTTTATTTTTTTAGAATCTACAGTTAAAAATAAGTGTGAGAAGAGTAATTATCATTAAAAAAAAAAGAACTTAAATTTCTTATAAGTCAACAAAAGCAATCAATCTCTGTCAAATTTCGGTGCCTCTTTCTTGGTGCAGCATAAGATTCTTTAGAAATCTGGCTCCCACTGTTCCTTCCAAATTTCTTTTTATGTACTTTCCAAATTCACTTTTTGACACTTTTTTCCTGGCCTAAAACGTGCAATAATCATTACATCTTTTTTCTCTTTCGTGATCTTTTCCATTTACCATTTCACTCAGAAAACTAGTCACTACAAGTTCCAAATTCTAGCAAGTTCAGTAAACCATATTCAAGTTAAGAAGTAACTAACAAGAGAAGTTTCAGATGGGCTCTGGAGATAATGTCTTTACTGTTGTGGCAAAAAATATTGACGTTCTTGCAATGTACTTATATATACAATAGGATTTCTTGCAGTGGTTTTTTTTTTTTTTTAATAAATTTGAGTTCATTTGAGTTTGTTTTAATTCTGACTCAGATTCCTTTTTCATTTATCAGGCCTGTGGTTTCTCTTGTATATCCTCTGTAAGTCACATCTCTTACTTATTTTCACCTGTCATTATATTCCTAAATGAAAAATGGCAAAAAAAATAATAATAAATTCAATTACTGTCAGAAATTTGATTTCCAGAGAAGTTTTGCTACATTTGTCTTCACAGAGAATATTTGCTTTGAATCTTCCAGTAGATAGGTTTATTGACATCACGTTTTAGTTGTCTTTATAGACCAAATATGCTAAAAAAAAGTATATATTAGTTATGCTAACATAAACCAAAAGGAACATGCTAGTATATGTTTATTTACTTGTACTACATGTCATTAATAAGTGGGGGAAAATAGTTTGGATAATTCCTATTTTTGGCTGTTTTACAGCTATTGTTCCATCAAGGCTATAGAAACGAAATCTCGAGCAGATGATCAGCAGTGGCTAACATATTGGGTCCTTTATTCTTTGATCACACTCTTCGAGCTTACATTTTCCAAAGTTCTTGAATGGTAAGCACTTTTCATACATGATTCGTGCAGTCGAGTTATTTTTCGATTACAAGAACTTGTGCATTTGTTGAATCAGGTTTCCCATATGGTCTTATGCTAAGTTGATTGGTGTGTGCTGGTTGGTGCTGCCTTATTTCAATGGAGCTGCATATGTTTATGAGCATTTCATAAGGCCTTTCTACAGAAACCCACAAGTTAAAATGTGGTATATCCCTAGAAAAAAGGATATATTCAGTAAGCAAGATGATATTCTAACTGCTGCAGAAAAATATATTGAAGAGAATGGACCTGAGGCATTTGAAAGGCTTATAGCCAGGGTAAGCCAGCCATTATATATCTAAAGCAAATTGATTGAAATTTAATGAATACTTGTGTGATTTTAATTGTGTGCAGTCTGATAGAGAAGCAAGAGCTAGGAGGGGCAACTACACAGTGTTTCAAGATGGTTATGGATATTATTAACCTGCTACTGAACATCTTGTAAATTTGCTGCAAGGCTATTGTGTGCTTCTCAGCGTTCTCATTTTTGCTGATGTTTGAAGGGTGGCTGAAGAGGAGTATTTTTAACCTTAACCTGCTAGTATTGGTTATGTATCTCGTCTTCATAAGTTTGAGCCTTTAATTTACATCTTTGGTTCTTATATATCTATGGTTTTTTTATGGTGTCTTGTGAGGATTTGCTACTTTTCGGCATAATTTTTTTCCTGTTTTCTGAGTTAACGGCAAGTTTAGTATGTTAAACGCAAGAAGATTAGATGAGATTAGAGAAATAGTGACATCTCATATAGTAGGGTAGTTGTTTGGTTCAGTTATATTTAGTTCTATATATCGTTAATGACATGTTTGGTATGTTGGATTGTTCACGAATAAAGAAAAAGAAAAAAGTTGCAAATTTTTTTTATCTTACCATGCTCTAAATTGTTAATGTGTTGTTACTTCCATGAATGGTTTCGTCGCTATATTAAAAGCACTACTAGAGAAAAACTTAGTATAAAAATATAGCAATAATCAACAAAAACTTGGAAGAAAATTATAATTTCAGCCTTTAAATAGCCCAGCTAAAAAGATCTGCCCTCAATTGGGCTCATCTTGATTGGGCATAACAGAAGGTATTTTTTTGGGCCACGGGTTATCTCAGTTGAAAACCAAAATGTGGGCCAGAATGAATCTGAACCTTGAATTACTAACTACCCAATAAGTGTTTGTGCAAAAAACTTTGTCAAGATTTTATCAATTTTCAACTAATCAAACTAAATGTTAATCATATTTCATGGAATTATATTTTTTGTTAATTTTCAATCACGCATTTCACAAAAATTTTGTCAAAATCTGCTAAAATATTTTATAAAAAATTATGTCACACGTCTCAATTATTTAATTACATCTAATTAACATTTTCCAAAAATCTCTCACTTTTCAATCCTATATATATGTCATGTCGTAAGCCTAATCCCCACACTCAGCCTCAAGAACACAACCCATCATTAGGTCCACCATGTACCACCAATATTGGCACAGTCAGATCAGTTTCGCTACCTTCCACCACTGCAACTATAAAAACTATCATTAAACATAGATCTAGATCAAGTATTGCGACCTTGACCTACCGCTACTATCACCTCCCACAAGTGCTTGATGAGATGGTATTAGACTTTAGGATGTGAGGAACATAGAAAGTGTAAAGGAATCCAGATAGTTGTAACCACATGATTCCTTATATATCTAGTTTTGGTTATATTGTAGTTAACTTGAATATATTTTTGTTATCTTTATTATATTTGAATAGTTGTTGATAATATGTTGTAACAATAACTATTCTTAGCCATTGTATAGTCTCTATATAAGACACAATTGAGTATGAATAAAATTAACTTCGGCAAATCTTTATGGTATTAGAGCTCTTGCTACTCTAACTAGATTTTCTTTCGATCCTCATGGCCACAACCTCTGAATCACTGGTTGTTAACACTCATGTACAAACTGGTGGTGACTCTTCCCTTGTTGCCATCAATGCAGGCTCTTAGCTTCATTTGAAGCTCACTCATTCCAACTTTGCTTCATGGCGTGCTCGATTGATGTCTCTCCTCATTGGCTATGACTTCCTGGGATATATTGATGGTTCCATCATATCTCTCTCCAGGACACTTCCCGCCAATACCTCTTCTAATGGTACCATTACTGAAGGTAATTAGGCCTATGACTGTCACATGGACCAGGGTACGGGTGTTTATAAGTTTACTAGTGAACAAAATTCAATGATTTAATGTTTAAAGTGAAGAACCAATAAGTCATTTCGAGCATTGCATGTGGAACATAGAAGGGCCACAACTTCATGAGAACAAAAGGGCCTTGGAAATGCAAGTTCTAATACAAAAATTAAAATGCAAAAAGGACATGCAAAGTTATGTATGCTTGCAAAATAGCTCTGACGGATAACTAACCTTTAACATATGTAAATAGAATTGTTTATCAGGATTAAGTCTCTTCAGTTTCAAGCAAGTATATGCAAGAAAATAAATTTGACATTGGAGTACGCACCCTGCTAACAAATGACCCTTCCGGTACGACTACAACATGCACAAAAGACAAAATCAGACATCAAGTCAATAGAGAAAGGACTTCCAGAAGAAAGAGGCAATAATTGAGAAAAAAAAAAAGTACCAATTGCATGCACAGCTTGGCAGAAGAGTTTTTGGGTCTGAAGGGTCAAACTTGGTAAGACCATCAGACTGATAAAAATTGAACTGTTCATCAATAGCCGTATGATTGTACATGTTTAGTCGCTTATTTTGGAGTACCTCCTCCCAAACACAGTGGTGAATTTAATGATTAGAAATAGCATATTCTGAATAAGTCCGCCAGAAAAAGTACTCAATTATCGGCTTAGGGTCAGCATTAAGTCATAATCTGCTATCAAACCAAATAGAATATCTTCATATAGAAAACACAAAGAAGCAAAATGACAAGTTGTTCCAATTAAAACAGATGCACTAGACATGATAGACAAGTTCCATCTATTAGAAAGACATTGTGCTATGAGGATCACCTAGCTGGGCACCTTTCCAGTTTTCCGCATTTCCTCATATGGTAAGTTCCTCACTACGACAATTTTCCATAATCCAATATTCCCTTTGTCATCTGGAACATTTCCTTCTGCTGAGAGTTTAGCCAAAGTTTGCTCATCCACAAACATAACGAAACAAACAAACATTTTTCTTTGAGTATTCACTGATCTACAATTAGCAAGACAAAGGACTCTGGAAACTTATCATTGAGACTGAGTTTAAACAAAAAATATCAATCTAGAATTCACACTTTGGCACCTAGAAGGTAAATATGTCTGAAACGAAAATCTTTAGTTATCACTCAATTATGATATAATATCGAACGATGGAAAATGAAAGTCATTCAGTTTGCAAGTTGAAATGCCTACTAGATTACATATCAATAAAACATTAAAAATTAAAATGCCAACAACATTTTTTTTCAGAACCAATGAATTCTAAAATGCATAATGTTGGAATTAATTGATTATTGGATTGGGTTAAATCATTAAATAAGAATATGATATTTAATGATGTGGGCCATTGCAATTAATTTGGGTGAATTGGAAAAGTCTCCAACATAGGCCCATAAGTTGGTAAGCCCATTTTAAACAACTACCCTACTATATGAGATGTCACTATCTCTCGAATCTCATCTAATCTTCTTGCGTTTAACATACTAAACTTGCCGTTAACTCAGAAAACAGATTAGATGAGATTCGAGAAATAGTGACATCTCATATAGTAGGGTAGTTGTTTGGTTCAGTTATGTTTAGTTCTATATATCGTTAATGACATGTTTGGTATGTTGGATTGTTCACGAATAAAGAAAAAGAAAAAGTTGCAAATTTTTTTTATCTTACCATGCTCTAAATTGTTAATGTGTTGTTACTTCCATGAATGGTTTCGTCGCTATATTAAAAGCACTACTAGAGAAAAACTGAGTATAAAAATATAGCAATAATCAACAAAAACTTGGAAGAAAATTATAATTTCAGCCTTTAAATAGCCCAGTTAAAAAGATCTGCCCTCAATTGGGCTCATCTTGATTGGGCATAACAGAAGGTATTATTTGGGCCACGGGTTATCTCAGTTGAAAACCAAAATGTGGGCCAGAATGAATCCGAAAGTGTATGGCTTGAATTACTAACTACCCAATAAGTGTTTGTGCAAAAAACTTTGTTAAGATTTTATCAATTTTCAACTGATCAAACTTAATGTTAATCATATTTCATGGAATTATATTTTTTGTTAATTTTCAATTTCGCATTTCACAAAATTTTGTCAAAATCTGCTAAAATATTTTATAAAAAATTATGTCACACGTCTCAATTATTTAATTACGTCTAATTAACATTTTCCAAAAATCTCTCACTTTTCAATCCTATATATATGTCATGTCGTAAGCCTAATCCCCACACTCAGCCTCAAGAACACAACCCATCATTAAGTCCACCATGTACCACCAACATTAGTATAGTCAGATCAGTATCGCTACCTACCACCACTGCAACTATAAAAACTATCATTAAACATAGATCTAGATCAAGTATTGCGACCTTGACCTACCGCTACTATCACCTCCCACAAGTGCTGGATGAGATGGTATTAGACTTTAGGATGTGAGGAACATAGAAAGTGTAAAGGAATCCAGATAGTTGTAACCACATGATTCCTTATATATCTTTCCTGGGATATATTGATGGTTCCATCTCATCTCTCTCCAGGACACTTCCCGCCAATACCTCTTCTAATGGTACCATTACTAAAGGTGCCCTAAATCTAGCCTTTTGGCGTTGGTTTCGACAAGATAAGCCGATTCTTCATGCTATTCATGCCTTTGTTTCCGAATCAGTATTGCCTCTCATTACGGCTTTATCTACTGCTCGTAATGCTTGGTCTAAGTTGCAGCGATTGTATGCAAATCATTTACGAACCTGTGTTATGCAACTTAAGGAGGAGTTGACTCTCATTTAGAGAGAGTTTTGTTCCATCTTGGAATATCTTCATGCCATCAAAGTCATTGTTGATGACCTTGCAGTCATTGATTGTCTTGTTTCAACGGATGATATCAATCTTTACGTTCCAAATGTCCTTTGATCTGAATTTCGTGATATTGCAACCCCTATTCGAGCACGTGAGACCTCTGCTACGTTTGAAGAACTTCATGACATACTTGTTGGTCATGAAAGCTACTTAAGACGTCTTGAAGCTTCAAACACAGCCTTTGTTGTTACTGCCAACACCATTCAATGACATTCTCTTCCCTGCATATACAATTGTATCCAACGTTCCACTAATGGTAAGTCGCGTCAGCACCGTAACACCAATGGCCACTCTGATCGCAGGAACAAATCTGACCGACCTCTAACTATTTGTCAGTTGTGTGATAAAGTTGAGCATTTAGCAAAGGTTTGTCGCTTAGTTCTTGGAGAGAAATCAGTATATTGTGCCACTACCAGGAATTCTAATGATAAAAATGGCTTGTAGATTATGTTGTTTCCCACAACATCACATCCGATCTTGTTAATTTATCAGTCCATTCGGAATATGATGGCACATATGAAGTAGTTATTGGCTATGGCTCCGGTTTGCGAGTCACACATGTTGGCTCTATGACTCTTCCCTCTTCTTCCGAGCCTTTTATGTTAACCAATACCCCTCGTATTCCTAATATTCACAAAAATTTAACATATGTTCACATTTTTACTCGTTCAAATAATGTTTTTTCTTGAGTTTCACCCTTTTCATTTTTTTGGTAAGGAGAGAAGCACGGGGGTGGCTCTTCTTCACAGTAAATGTCGAGATGGTGTCTATCCAATGCCATTGGCTTCTCCTGTTAACAAATCTTCGGTTTTGGCACTAGTTGGTGAAAGAACAACCAATACTTGGCACAATTGCCTTGGGCATCCATCAAATAAAATTGTTGATTTGGTAACTCGTAAATTTTCTATTCCAGTTCTACTGTCTAGGTCTTCTCCTACAGCACTTTGTACTACTTGTCGATGCAATAAGAGTCATAGATTACCTTTATCTTCCACATCTCTTAAAAGTAAGTATCATCTTGAATACATTTACGTTGACATTTGGGGGCCTACACCATGCTATTCAATTGATGGGTATCATTTTTACGCATTGTTTGTTGACCATTTTATCAAATATTGTCGGTTGTTTCCAATTCGTCGCAAAAGTGATGTTTGCACGATTCTTATTCAATTAAAAGGGCTCATTGAAAAACAATGTTGTTTCCTTATCAAACATTTATATTTGGACAACAGGGTTATAGGGGGAATATTATGCTCTTCACCAAATTTTAACCGATAGTTCAATTAGTTAGCTCACTATCGTCCCTCATACACCATAACAAAATAGCACAAGTGAGCGTCAGCATCATCACATTGTTGAAACTGGTCTCATACTCTTGACTCAAGCAAACCTTTCTTCATAATATTGGTCCTACGAATTTCAAGTTGCAGTTTACTTAAGGAAGTATATTTAATTGAGATTTTTATTGACTTTTTGAGATTTAAAAAGTTTAAGGATATTCAATGTAGACTTTTGGAGACTTTCTAAAGTATTAGTATATTCAATTGTGACTTTATAGACTTTTAAAAAATTTCTAAAAGCCACGGTGTATTCAATTAAAACTTTTTAGAAATCTCTATAAATTTTGGGGTATTCAAATTTTAATGATTATTAGACACTTTTATAAAAGTATTCACAGTACTAACTTTTAAACATAAAGTGCTAAAATAAAATCTCAAAATTTGTCTCTCATTAATAATAAGATTTTGGAAGACTTTAAAAAAGAGAAATTAATATGTATTTTTTTCAATATTTCTTTTTCATTTTCTCTTCTACGAACATTAGAATTATGGTTAATTTTTTAATTTTTATTTTTTTATCTCTCTCTCCTAGCGCCTACTTGGAGGAAATTTTGCTTTCATTTTTAGCCAAAACTGAATTGTTGCACAGTGAACTCACATGACATTTCCCACACTTTTGACATGGAAGAAATTGCAGGCTAAATTTTGTGATTCTTCTTCTATCCCTTTATTACATTTTTACCCTCAACAACCTAGCACTTGTTTGGAGGAAATTTTGCTTTCATTTTTAGCTAAAATTGGATTGTTGCACAGTGAACTCACATGACATTTTCCACACTTCTGACATGGAAGAAATTGCAGGCTAAAATTTTGATAATCTTCCTCAATCACTTTATTATATAAATTTTGTGATTTTTCCTCCATCCCTTTATTACATTTTTACCCTCAACAACCTAGCACTTGTTTGGAGGAAATTTGCTTTCATTTTTAACCAAAATTGGATTGTTGCACGGTGAACTCACATGACATTTCCCAAACTTCTGACATGGAAGAAATTGCAGGCTGAAATTTTGATATTCTTCCTCTACCACTTTATCACATTTTTACCCTCCACAAATATCTCAACCACCCAATTGACTGTAATTGATTTCCACTTAACTCTTCCATTGGAGAGTGAGTAGGTCATAAGAGGGTAGATATGGAAAGTGAGTGTTGTAAATTAAAAGTAAGAATCTTTTTGTTTCAGACTGCAGTCTGTTTTCGTGTTGAGAACCTGTTGAAATGGGTTATGAATTCACTATGCAATAGTCCAACTTCTTCTAAAAATGACATCAAAATTTCCTCCAAACAGGCTCTTATTATTTATTTCTATTTTCTATGAAAAAAATTAAATTGCATTCTTATAACTTTTTTTTTTCTTTTTTCATTCATTTTTTATGAAAAATATCTATTTTTAATTAAATGATAAAATTTTATATAGATTACTTTATAATTAAATTTAAATATTTTATTTATTAAAGGTATATTATTTTAAAAATACTGAATATTAAATTTATTTTTTATATGTATTATTATTTATTTAATTAAGATTTTAAATTTTTATTCTTTTTAAAATACCTTTTTTATTATGCGGGTGGGGAAGGAGAAAGGGAATTGAGAGAATCACCACCTCGTATATGATAAAACCACAATATTATACTAGATTCACATGAATTATATTTCAAATAAAAGTCTTCAAAATTCTTTTGAAGTCTACAAAAGTTTTAAAATGAAAGTGAAGTATACAAAAGACTTCCACTAATTCTACACAAATCTTTAAAAAATTTACAAAATTCATAGAAATCATCACTTAAAAAAAATCTATCAAAGTTTTCAAAAGTTTCAATTGAATACATCCCCTTAATAAATCATATGCCCACCTCCATCTTACATAATAAAAGTCCATTTGAGTGTTTATTTGGTTGTCTCCCTGATTACAAAAAGTTGCACATTTTTTGTTGTCAATATTTCCCGTGGTTTAAATCTTATACCACTAGTAAACTTCATCCAAAATCAATACTGTGTCTTTTTCTCATCTATTGAAACTCTCAAAATGTTTATAAATGCATGGACCTCACTACATCTCGCATCTATTTATCTAAGCATGTAGTCTTTGATGAGTGTGTTTTTCCTTTTCATTCCTTTGCCCATGTTTCTGTGCCCTCTTTGCCAATTTCAAGTGCTAACACTCAAGACTTGGTTATACCAGCGGTGTCTCCTCTTGGATTTACGTCGCCTACTATAGTTACTGAGATGGGGAATCATCCTTCGACTTCAGTTCAAACTCCAAAATCTCCAACAATACCTTCTCCCACTGACCATGCCAATCCTTGTCATCCCACTCGCACACAACAAATGACTACCAGGTCGATGAATAATATTCATAAACCCAACAACTTGTACATTGCTACAAAACACCCTCTCCCTCAACCTATTGAGCCAACTTGTGTTTCTCAGGATTTGAAAGATCCAAAGTGGTGGCAAGCAATGTCTGAAGAGTTCACTGCCTTGATCAAACATGGAACTTGGTCACTTGTCCCATCTAGTTCCAACATCAAACCAGTTGGATGCAAATTGATTTTCCGCATTAAGCACAACCTAATAGCAATATTTCTCACTACAAAGCACGGCTTGTTGCTAGGGGCTTTCATCAACGACGTGGTTTTGATTACAATGAAACATTTAGTCCCGTTTTCAAGCATTGCCGTCCACAAAAATTGGCCACTTCTCCAACTTAACGTTAACAATGCATTTCTACATGGCCGGTTTCGGGATGATTTTTTCATGGTTCAACCACTCATGTTTGCCATTTGGAGAAGTCCTTATACGGTCTAAAATAAGCACATCATGCTTGGTATCAGGAATTGAGCAACTGTCTAATTCAGTTAGGTTTTCAGCATTCCAAGTCCGACTCATTTCTATTCATCTACAATTGTGATAGAGTTATGTTATTCTTCCTAGTCAATGTAGATTATCTTTTAATTATTGTCATATTCCTAATAATCAAAGAGGTAACCATTCTTTTCTCTCACTAGAAAAGAACCTGATACCCGATCTCCTTTTTAATAAGATCAAATAGTAAATTCGATTTGTCTCTCATTCTTTCAAAACTTTTTTTTACATAAACATTTTCAATCACATATTCATACAATATAATATTCTACATGTAAATCCAAAATTCTTCCATACTTTTTAACAAAAAATTCCCCACAAATTCACTATTCAAAATAATATTTAAAAAAAAAAGGCCATAAAAAATATTAATGATTTGCTAGTTAAATGTTTAGCATACCAATTAATTTTTATAAATAAAATATTCAATTAAAATTCAAAGAGGTTTTAACCATAGAAGTGATAATCTACATAAGATAGATTTAACTAATTGATTAGCATAAGTCAATTGTTAGACTACACCCAACCTCTAAGTTAATTGATGTGGCATGACCTTACTCGACATATGAATCTTACAATCAAGCTCCTTTCTGCCTTTAAACTCGAGGACCAATCTCCATTGAAAACCTCCAATTAGTGCATGTTTGGCATGTTTAACTCGACACAATAGTAGATAAAAATTCTACATACTTCACTTTTATATTATATTCAGTCATGTCTAGTTCAACATATCAACCATATGTTTATTTTTAACTTATAATAGGTAATCACGAACACCTAACACAAACCTAAATGATAAGAGGAATTACAATTTCACAAATCGCAATACAAGTAATTAGAGTACAAGATCAACCACGGCAAGAGATAGGGTTGTACGTTTCCATTTGAACAAAGAAACAATATTCATATTACCTACATCTATTGACCTGAGATGTACAGTCATAATAATATGGTGGGATGCTCCATATTATGCAGCCCTGACAAGATCTTTTGCATAGCCTATTCCAAATTTATTGACACCAGCCAGTAATTGACACCCATTCCCTTCGTCCACTCGAGAAAGAAGACAAAAGTACAAACAAAAAGCTATATTCGTTGATATCACCATTATTAACTTCGGTATATTCCTTGATATCTTGATGAAGATGGAATCAGATAGGGAATCCAGTATGGAGCCTATATCGGAGCTAAAATAGTTAGACTAGGGATGATAAAAACTCGTAGGCTGGAGTAAACAGGTCTAATAAAGAAGTGAACATACAATTGGGGGAAAACTTTATCTTAATACCCACTGAAAGAATTTATAATTGTCCTTTCTATGATGGAATAGTTTTGTTATTACTCTTCATTTTGAATAAAGAAAAAATGAAAAGATCAGTGATGTTAATCTATAAACAATTTTTGACAAATGAAATAGAGATTCCATATTATTCGGGATAAAACAGCTCCGAGCATCATAGGTGATACTAACTGTAAACTAGTTAATATGACAAGTATATTACAACCCAAATGTAGGTTTGCTAGATCCTATTAAACTATTTAGGGGTCGAATTTTACTGCCTTTTTGTTACTCAATGCTAGTCATCTGGGGGATCAAGTCGTAAATGTTCTCTGTGTTCATGAAAGCTTACTTGAAACCAAAGTAAAAGGCGAATATCAAATACATACACGGGTTGAAGAACAAATTTGAGATTCAAAAAGTAAGACCAAAAGTTATTTGAGCATGTTTGGGAAGTTATTATAAATTGTTTAAACTACAAATAGGTAGATACAAGTGGTGGATAAATTGGTAGTACTTGTTGGTCCCTCAAAATTTGTGGATAAAAAGTGGTTTAAATGTGTTGGTCCCAAAGTTTACAAAGAACATAATTTAAATAGTAAATCGTGAAAATAAAGAAGAACACGAAGAATTTTTCGCCCAAAAGGGCCCGGATGTTCAGCCTTAAGCCTACTCACCCGTTGAGCATCCACACAAAGGGATTATGCTCTAGTTCACTAAAATTACCAAGAAACAGATTACAATGTATGAAGAAATCATAGATTCCTTCAATTTTGTTCTCGCCTCAAAACACTCAGAATATACACAATCTCACCAAGAATAGATCAAGTGTCCTTACTGCCTTATCACTAAGAAATGTATAAAAATCACTTCAGATTTATAGAACGGCAGAAAGAAAGAAGAAGAAGAAGAACCCTAATCACATAGAAAGTAATCTCCCAAAAGACACTAAATAGTTCTACATAATGAAGCTTCGAGAAAACACTTTAAGGCAAGGAGTCAAACGGTTTTCACCAACCGTGGAGATCTGGCCTAGTGTAGGGCCATATCACAAAGTCAAGAGAAATCAGTTTTGGGCCAAAGATCTGGTACAGTACTGGTCCAACACAATCAACTGGGTTAAAGAATTATGAGGCAGCCCAATGCATAACAATCTCCACCTTGCTGAATAATTCTTCGGTGACTTAGTGTACTAGAGAACTATTGTGTTTCATTTGCTCTTATTTAACCTGTAAAAAAAAAATTAGAATTTATTCATGCACACAGCCCTACTTGATTATTTTGAACTTACTGATGCAAATCAGTAATGTTTAGAATATTCAAGCACTTTCTAAATTTGCTTAAACGTAAGACTTTGGTTCCCAAATCAGAAGGGTTAAACTCAGTAGGAATTTTCTCTAAACTGATCAAACATTTTTCAACCATGTTCCTCACAAAGTGAAACTTAATATCAACATGTTTAGTTCGATCATGATACATAGGATTTTTACTAAGGTGTATAGCACTCTGATTATCAGTATAAATTTTGACGGAACTATTCATGAAACCAATTTCATTAAGTAACCTTCTTAACCAAAGACTTTCCTTTACAGCATCACAGACGGCTATATATTCTACCTCTGTAGAAGACAAAGCAAAAAGTTTTTGCAACTGAGATCTTCAGCTTATGCAGCCATTACACAAAGTAAAAACATAGGAAGAGGTAGATCTCCTTTTATCTAAATCTCCAGCAAAATCAGAATCAATGTAACCTTTCAAAACAATGCCTTCATTACATCTTATAAACAAAAGACCTAAATCAGTTGAGCCTTTCAAGTATTTTAACATCCATTTCATAGCAAGCCAATGAGTCTCACCAGGATTAGCCATAAATCTACTTAGAATGCTTATACCACGGGCCAAAACAGATCTAGTACATACCATAAGATATATATTGGAGCCAACAGTGTTAGCATAGGGAATGTTTTCCATTCTTTTAAACTCTTCATCAATTTTAGGTGATTGATCATTAGATAGTTTGAAATGATTTGCAATAGGTAAAGAAGCAGATTTACAATCAAACATAGAAATTTTTTCAAGTATTTTCTTAATGTATGCACACTGTCTTAACCATAACATACAGTCAGTCCTGTTTCTTTCTATTTCCATGCCCAATATCTTTTTAACTTGTCCTATGTCTTTCATTTCATACTCAGATTTTAGTTTTAATTTTATAGAATCTATTTCAGATCTATCATACAAGCAAGTAACATATCATCAACATAAAGAAGCAAGTAAATAGATTCAGGTCCTCCCGACTCTTTGAAGAAGAGACAAGAGTCATAATTGCTCTTAACAAAACCCAAAGTCTCAATGTGGGAATTGAACTTTTTATACCATTGTCTGAGAGCTTGCTTCAAGTCATAGAGGGATTTCTTTAACAGGCAGACCTTATGAGAATTTAGATTTTGCTTCATAGTCCACATGTTGTCTCATATAGATGGTTTCCTCAAGATCCCCATTTAGAAAGGCAGTCTTTACATCTAACTGATCAAGTTCCCAGTCAAAATGAGCAGTCAAGGCAAGAAGAATCCTAATAGAGGTGTATTTAATTGTAGTCCACTCTTTCTTTTTGAATGAAACCCTTAGCAACAAGTCTAGCTATATCCCTATTACCTTCTACATTAGAATCTCCTTCTTTAATTTTGAAAATTCATTTACAGTCAACAACTTTCTGATTTTCAAGTTTATTTACCAGAATCCAAGTTTTGTTTTTGATCAAGGAATCCATTTATTCATTCATAGCTTCTTTCCAAAATTTAGACTTAGGACAATTAAGAGCTTCTTCAAAAGTGGAGGGCTCAGTGTTCAGAGAATCAAGAGCAGTGAACAGAGTAACAAAGTCATCACTATTGAACCTAGTTGAAGGAATTATGTTCCTTCTATCTCTGTCTCTAGTTAGTTGGTAGTTAGCCAATGAAGGATTAATGGATTCAGTTTCATCATCAGGCTCACTCAGGTCCTGATTAGTTCCAAATTGAGTGGACTCCACCTCAATCAAGTCATTAGAATTTTATGTCTGATTTTCAAGAATGGTCTTAATAGTAGTAATAGTATTATCAGATTCAGCTTCAGATTTGGTCTTGCAGGGGAAATCATTTTCATTGAAGATGACATTTCTGCTGATAATAACTTGAAAATCATTTTTACATTTAACCCAAAGTCTGTAACCTTTGGTTTCTTCCCCATATCCCAAGAAGACACACTTCAAGGATCTAAGTTCAAGTTTTCCTTCATTTTGATGGGAATAGGCAGCACAACCAAATACCTTAAGTCTATTGTAATCAAGCACATTGTTAGACCACAGTTTCTTAGGAATTTGAAAATCAATGGCACTTGAAGAACTTCTATTAATGATTTATGTGGCTGTTTTTAAGGCTTCTCCCCAGAAAATTTTTGGAAGGCGAGAACTGTGAATCATACATCTGACATTTTCCAGTAAGGTCCTATTCATCCTCTCATCAATACCATTTTGTTGAGGGGTGTATGTCACAGTTTTATGCCTTAGAATTCCATTTTCTTTATAAAAAGAGTCAAATTTCAGATTGCAGAATTCAAGGCCATTGTCAGTCCTGAGTGCCTTGATTTTCAAATTGGTTTGATTTTCATTCATCAATTTCCATTATTTGAAATTTTGAAAAGTATCAGACTTATGTTTCAAAAGAAAAGTCCATATTTTGCATGAAAAATCATCTACTATAAACAAGTAGAATCTAAAACCACTCAAGGTATTCACAGATGTTGGACCCCACAGGTCAGCATGTAAGTAATCTAAAATGGAGGTGGATTTATGGACTCCAGTTTTAAAAGGAAGTTTATTTTGTTTTTCAAAAACACAATCTTCACAGAAACTGAGTTTTCCAAACTTATCTTTTCCAAAGTATTCAAGTTTGTTTAGAATAGTTAACCCCTTTTCAGATATGTGGCCAAGCCTTTTGTGCCAGATTAGAGACTTGTCAAATTTCATATTCATAGCAGTGGAGTTAAAACCTACTAAAGGTTCAGCATGGATGGTGTAAATACCATTTTGCTTGGGCAAAGAGATGATCTCTTTATTATCTAGATGAAGTTTAATAAAGATTTCGTGGATTCTTATGGAAAGTATACCCTGAGTCAATGACCCATTCTTTAGGATTTATGTCAGAGGTATTAACAAGAACAACCCCTTGAACATCATGTTCATTTTGACATGCAATAGCAGCAGACCCATCAGGATTATATTTGTCTTTCATATCAGAAATCTTTTTGAAGTAATCTTTGATTAGATGTCATGTTTTCCCACAATAGTAGCATTTTCTGGGCTGAAGTTTAGATTTAGATTGATTCTTTTTCTGATTTTTGAACTTGCCAAACTGGGGTTTGTCTCTTTTATAAGAGTTGTAATTGCATTGATTCCCCATTTTATATTGATTCGGTTTTTGCTTCACATTTAAGGCTTCATTAGGTTTAGAGTCCTTAAAGTCTAATTTTAATTCAAGTTCTCTGTTCCTCAAAGATGATATGACAATGTCAACAATAAGATCAGTTCTCCCATATTCCAAGGCATTTCTAAGGTCTCTATATTTGTCTCCTAAGCCATTCAGCAGAGCTAACTTGTTGATCTTCAAACAGTTTCTCATCACAATCAGTCAATTCTTGAACAAGTCTTGTGAATTTATCAATGTTATCTTCCAGTACAGAGGAAGGATTAAACCTGAAGTTATAGTTCTAAGGAGATAGCATTTATTTGGCATACTCCTAGCAAGATAGAGAGATTCTAACTTAGTCCATATACCCTGGGTATTTGTGGTCTCTTCAACTTTCCTAATGACTGTATCAAATAAGTGAATAAAGATAGAACTCTAAGCAATCTCATCTAACTCCTACCTTCTATAGGCACTAAATTCAGGTGGCCAAGTGCCATCTATGGCAGCAGCACACCTTTATTGTAACAACAGAGCCCTCATTTTCTGTCTCCATAGACTAAAGTCCCCAGTACCCCTCCATACTTCTACTTCAAACTTATGAACAATGGACATGATTAAAGATAAGCACACATGAATCAAATAATATGCCACACAGTAGCTAACAAGTATTGACAGTATGAGAATAGACTTTAAGAAATTGCAGAATACAGTTACGGATAACAATTGAACAATCAGTGACAACAATATCATGCATGAATAATCGATTTCTTGAAAAAGTTTAAGGGGTGGTAACCCTTTTTATTCCCCACTCCCTTAGATTCCCAGATCCTTAATGAGATATTGGACAAAGAAAAGCAGGAGAGGATCACTTACCTTAATAACTAGTTTCAAGAAGTGTTAGGATACTAAAAAATAGGGAGTTTCAGAGAATACCAGAAGCAGATGAAAGAAACCTCAGAGCAGGTGCAGGAAGCAACGAGTCACACAGACTCAGTGTAACTCGATGGATTCGAACGAGCTTACTCAACTTACCACGACTCAATATGAGTCAAACGAGTCACTATGATTCAGCACTGAGTTGGATCAAGAACACCACAGACTTAGTAAGAGCACCGGATCAATGTAGATATACCACATGAGAAACGATTTTCCAAAGAAAATAACACAAACCAGTTTACAAAAAAACTTAAAAACGTTTAGAGGAACTAAAGTGGAAGATGGATCAGAAAACTCAACCCAATAATATTATTCTCCATGACGATAGTTTTAGAAATCGTAAGATCCGTAAAATCAGGCAATTTTGAAAATTTAGGTTTTCTAAAAACGAACACCAACACAGATCTACAACTGATGGTGGCTCGAATACCACTTGTTGGTCCCAGAGTTCACAAAAAACACAATTTAAATAGTAAATCGTGAAAATAAAGAAGAACACGAAGAATTTTTCGTCCAAAAGGGCCCGGATGTTCAGCCTTAGGCTTACTCACCCGTTGAGCATCCACATAAAGGGATTATACTCTAGTTCACTAAAATCACCAAGAAACAGATTACAATGTATGAAGAAATCAGAGATTCCTTCAATTTTGTTCTCGCCTCAAAACACTCAGAATATATACAATCTCACCAAGAATAGATCAAGTGTCCTTACTGCCTTATCACTAAGAAATATACAGAAATCACTTCAGATTTATAGAACGACAGAAAGAAAGAAGAAGAAGACCCCTAATCACACAGAGAGTAATCTCCCAAAAGACACTGAATAGTTCTACAGAATGAAGCTTCGAGAAAACACTTTAAGGCAAGGAGGCAAACGATTTTCACCAACGGTGGAGATCTGGCCAAGTGTAGGGCCAGATCACAAAGCCAAGAGAAATCGATTTTGGGCCAAAGATCTAGTACAGTATTGGCGCAACACAATCAACTGGGCCAAAGAATTATGAGGCAGCCCAATGCATAACAAAATGTTTATAAACTTGAGCCAAACACAGGCTATTCAGAAATTATTCATAGTTGCTGGATGGTACATAAGCGAAGTAGAACAAGACCTCATACCAGAAAGCCCCATTAATTTGGATCTGTAGTCGATTAAACAGAAATATGATTTTAATCACTTTAGCTATTAATAAAGTATGTGGTTAGCATATGAAACATGATAAATTACTTATTTCGTGACTAAAAAGATTGTGAGAAGAGACTATTCTAGTTGCTAAGGTTAAAGCTCCAGTAAATCTCCTAATAGATCTAGCAATGAACCCAATTACCTCTTGAATAAGTCATAGTTGCATAACAAGATTTCTATCCAATCTTTGTCCAGATAATTGTATTTTTTTTTCTCAAACTCCTTATTATTTTTTGAAGACAAGACAAAAGAATGGCAAAAAAGCCAAACCCAAATTTATTGGAACAAGGGTTAGATATAGAGTGTAGGGTTGTACCTTACATATGAAATTAGGCCAATGACTGTCACATGGACCAGGGTATGGGTGTTTATAAGTTTACTAGTGAACAAAATTCAGTGATTTAATGTTTAAAGTGAAGAACCAATAAGTCATTTCGAGCATTGCATGTGGAACATAGAAGGGCCACAACTTCATGAGAACAAAAGGGCCCTGGAAATGCGATTTCTAATACAAAAATTAAAATGCAAAAAGGACATGCAAAGTTATGTATGCTTGCAAAATAGCTCTGACCGATAACTAACCTTCAACATATTTAAATAGAATTGTTTATCAGGATTAAGTCTCTTCAGTTTCAAGCAAGTATATGCAAGAAAATAAATTTGACATTGGAGTATGCGCCCTGCTAACAAATTACCCTCCCTTCCGGAACGACTACAACATGCACAAAAGACAAAATCAGACATCAAGTCAATAGAGAAAGGACTTCCAGAAGAAAGAGGCAATAACTGGAAAAAAAAAAAAAAAAAGTACCAATTGCATGCACAGCTTGGCAGAAGATTTTTTGGGTCTGAAGGGTCAAACTTGGTAAGACCATCAGACTGATAAAAATTGAACTGTTCATCAATGTCCGTATGATTATACTTGTTTAGTCGCTTATTTTGGAGTACCTCCTCCCAAACACAGTGGCGAATTTAATGATTAGAAATAGCATATTCTGAATAAGTCCGCCAGAGAAAGTACTCAATTATCGGCATAGGGTCAGCATTAAGTCATAATCTGCTATCAAACCAAATAGAATATCTTCATATAGAAAACACAAGAAGCAAAATGACAAGTTGTTCCAATTAAAACAGATGCACTAGACATAATAGACGAGTTCCATCTATTAGAAAGACATATTGTGCTATGAGGATCACCTAGCTGAAGGAAAGAGGCGATGTGATAAAATTTTTGGCACCTTTCCAGTTTTCCGCATATCCTCATATGGTAAGTTCCTCACTACGACAATTTTCCATAATCCAATATTCCCTTTGTCATCTGGAACATTTCCTTCTGCTGAGAGTTTAGCCAAAGTTTGCCCATCCACAAACATAACGAAACAAACAAACATTTTTCATTGAGTAATCACTGATCTACAATTACCAAGACAAAGGACTCTGGAAACTTATCATTGAGACTGAGTTTAAACAAAAAATATCAATCTAGAATTCACACTTTGGCACCTAGAAGGTAAATATGTCTGAAATGAAAATCTTTAGTTATCACTCAATTATGATATAATATCGAACGATGGAAAATGAAAGTCATAATTTTTGCAAGTTGAAATGCCTACTAGATTACATATCAATAAAACATTAAAAATTAAAATGCCAACAACATTTTTTTTCAGAACCAATGAATTCTAAAATGCATAATAATCCAGCAATTTCTTTCTTTCTTTATAACATTTTCATTTCACTGAACAAGAGTTTTCTTGTTGGGCCACTGAATACAAGTTTTATGCCAAGCTGGAAAAAGTCAATATTCTTCCACCAATTTCCATAGAGAAGTAAAACAATACGAAGAAGATATTATTGGATGTTCTTGGTCTTGGAAGAATTTCTTTCTCCCTTCACCTCTGATACTTCTTCATATAGCAATCTATCAACTCAAAGAGGAGTAATGAAATAATTACTGCCTAATACTTGTACAAGAACTTCCTAAATTTTAAGATGCATGCCAAAAATGTAGTAATTTGTTACCAATTTGCTGGTTGGTCTTCTCAGAAAATCAGAGCTTCCAAAAATGCATAAGGATACGGCAACACTACATGTAGACTGTAGTCATATATTTTTTGTCCTCCTCATCCAATTCAAACCTAGTTCCTGAAAACCATCAGGTCCACTCAAAAAACCACAATGAATTGTTTGACTTCTTCCATGGTAGGATTTCTCTCTTTCTTCTAGAGTCTGATGTCCTCCAAATTGAGCGTCAAAAGCATCATTCTGGGATATCGTCTCCTCTCTTTCAACATACCCCAAGGAGAAATGAGCAAACTTATTATCATCCATTGGCTCACGTAGATAATTAACTGAATCCATAAATGGTACCTCACAGGGAGAGTAACCTGAAAGATAAGAATGAGGAGAAGCAAACTCATAATACTACATATTTCGCAAGAATTGTTTTGTATTTATAATATTTTAATTTATTTCACAAGGATTAGATATGCATGTTTATATTTTTCACAGAGCTAATACGACTTCAGTGACCTATAAGTCATAGAAGACAATAATAACTTTCAAGATGAGTTTCTCAGTTGATAGGTTAATGGTTTGGAATCAAATTTGGCCACCTCATATTCAAAATAGGAAGATTTCTCATACACAGTTGTTTCCCAGAATGGGCCCCTGGATTCTATCATCTAGGGTACATAACAAGGCATTACATCTGCATTAAGTCAAGCCACAATTGCAAATTGCAACATATCTTAATCATTAAATGCTCATATGCATAAAATGAGCGATCCTCTAAAACTTTATATTTGCAAGAAGGCAGCTAGTGAGAAATAGTACATCATATAGGATTACTTAGAAACTAGTAAGGCTATACTTACGTTGTCTACGTGGTTTCCTTCCTTGTTGCTGTGACACATTATGCATCAGTAATTCTTCTTTAACATCTTCCAAAGATGAAATGACACCTTCCAATTTACATGAAAAATGACATATAAGACATTTTTACGAGCAAATCAAAGCTAACAAGTACAGTTTATACACTTCACAGAAGATATTTTCTTAAAGGGACTATGAACATCAACAATTTAAACTCTTATTTTGTACAATAGATGAACAGACGACTATTTTATCAAGGACATCTTTTGGAGCATCCAAACTAGCAATAACACCTCGAGCTTAGCAGAAAATGATTAACAGTGTTACCACTTATCAGAAGGTAGCCAGCCATAAAGGGCAGCAACCCGCTACATTCATTTGGTTAAGCACGATCCATAAAGGGAACAACCCACTACATGCATTTGGTTAAGCACGATAACTTCAAAAGTAAAACTAACGCCAAAAATTATCAGATTAAAACGACACTTCTCACTCAGCAATTTTAACAGAATGCTCGCGTTGCTATATATTGTGGTGGGACAACAGAATCTTTAATCTCACTGTGAAAATGCATCTTCAATCCAAAAGTTGCCAAACAGATAAAGAACGCCACTGCAAGTGACAACAGCCAACAATACATAATAATCTGTGTCTCGAAATCCGACGAAACATCCACACTCGACGAGAAGCACGTAAATTTTGCTCACTGTAATCCTGAGACTCGTTATTGTGCTTAAGGTAAGCAATCAACATGTACCTTCCATAAAGCTATTATGAAGCTGCTCATCTGCAACACGAAATATAGATACTAATTGCATGAAAATTTACATTAATAAGTTATCATAGATTCTTTATATCAAAACTTTGGCAGTTCAGCAACATATTAGACTACTTCTAAGCGCAGTATAAAAAGCTAAAATATTAGCTTAAAACATGCATCTGAGTTTTTCATTTTATCACAAAACGAAAACTCCCAAATCAACGGAAGCATAGGAATTGCATATGCCTAGATTACAGCATTAATTATGTCCAATTACCATTACTGGCTTTATAATCTACACATTAACACGATTCATAAGCCCGTATCATAGAAAAGAACATTCTGCTTATACTTTTGGTTATTATTATTATTTTTTTTAAAATTTTTTTTTATAAATTATTTTACGAGAATTTACAAGGATTAACAATGGTTTTACAGTTGTTTGGCAAGTTTAATATATAAAAGGCCAAGTTTAATATCAAAACTCAAAAATGCCTTTATCTTTACACACTGTTTGGAATGCCACCATGTATATCAATTGACAATTTCCATTCACATTGGTATTTTTCATTCAATTCAAAATCACCAAAGTAACAAATTGGAATCACACTCATATATATTTACATGACGAAACATAATTTTTAATTATAAAAAAAAGTAGGAAAATCAGCCAAAGCCAATGACTGTAATGATTTAAATAAAAAAGCAACTTAATAGTCGGCTGTTACGACTGTAACAGTCGATTGTTACTGTCGGCTGTTAACATCAACAACTGATTGTTACGTCCATGATATATGAAGATGATTTTTATTTTTATTTTTATTTTTGCTTAAAAAATTGTAGATCTATTAAAAAAATGTATCTAAATGCTAATCTATGTAGAAATAAAAACTATCGATTAAAAACGTATACTATTATAATAAAAACGAAATTAAACATACTATACTCACCGATTCAAAATGATAGTCGTAAATTTTTTTTTCTTGTTGAGGTTTTAGCAGATAAAAAGTGAGAATTTTTAACTGTGTTGAAATAAATAGAAAAGAAAAGATAGCTGATTTTGAAATTTTATATAAGAAGTATTTGATTTTTACTTGTTAATTAAAAGAGTAGTATTATCTTTTAGTTAAAAATAATTTTTTGTAATTATATTATTTATTTAAGGACATTTTTATCTTTTAACATTCAAAAGACAATTGTGAAAATATGCTATTGTCGAAAATTCAAATTGAAAATTAGGGATTTGATGCTAATTTAAAAAGTACTCAAGCATCAAGGGGGGAAAAATAAATCTTTATTGAGAAACGGGTTCAAGTGCAATAATTCATAAAAGGTAGTTTCTAGGGATACAAGTTCATCCTTAAGTTGAAAACAGCCATGGCGACCGAGCTGGAGGAGCTACTGGGCTTTCTTTCATCCCCTTCTCCACCTGTAATCATCTTCACTTATATTACACACACACACACACATAGTGCTAGATTTTTGGTTGAGATGTATACGATTTTTTTTTTTTTTTTGATGATCACACGAATTTTATTTTATTCGATCATTATTTTTACATGAACTCTTTAATTTTGAGGTATTTGTGTATGTTATTAATTATATGAACTCAATTACGTTACAGATTAAAAAGGCGGCTGTTGATATTGTTCGGGATTATACGGGATCCGAGGATGAGTTGCGGTCTCTTGGCAAGTACTCCAATGTTGTCTTGCCATCATTATCTGGTCTTTTAGCTGAAGGAAAGGTAGTATTTTATTTTTGTTCTTAACTTTGATTTGTGAAGGAATATCTGCATGTTTTTACCATTATTTTGGTGTTTGAATCATGCTGTTTATACAACAAAGTAGACTTTCTGGCAATGGCACAGAGGTGTGCCAGAGCTTGTTGAGCCTTCTTGATTCTATGAAAATTTGGAATGGTTTAATTTGTCAAAATACTAAAATATCAACTGTATTGATCAAGATCCTATCACACTTCTTAGGGGGATTGCATTGTAGTGATGAAAAAAGTTAACTCAAGGATCAATATTGGGAAGCAACAAAATAGATGAGGAAACACTTATTTGGGAGGAAAAAAGTGAAGAATAGCATTTATCTAATACATTTTGTTTCCAAGTACAAGACTTTTTAACTCATAACTTCTGCTATGTGGTTTGCCACCATTACGAATCCTATGTGGAAATGTTTGCATTGATCATAAATTGTTCATTGTTTTACCCTTCAAGTTTTTATCACTTACAAATGATGTCCTTCAGTTACAATTATTTCATCTGTGATCATTTGATAATGAAACTCCTCATGAATGAATGATCCAAGCAAGGAAAGAACTACCTTCTCTATCTGAGTATTAGATTCTATGTGATCAATGGTAGGGGATAATGTTTGGGCAATTTACACTCAATGTTTCCACAGACATCCTTATGGCAAGCCTGCGCCACCCGTGTCATCCATCAGTGGTCATGGTAGCTTCATGCAGACTATTGAGATTGAATAAGCCCCTGTTTGGCCGCCATTAAAATTTTAATACATCTCAACCACACATTCTCCAATAAAATAATATTATACGTAAAGAAACTGCGCACTCTTCCTTCTTTTTCAACCACATATTCTCAGGAAAAAAAAAAACACTATTCTAAAGCATGCAAACTATGAGTATTGGCTGGTAATCTGCAAACACAAAAGTATGCAAACTATAAGTATTGATGCTTAATGGGTTTATGATCTAATGGGCTGGATATTACTCATCGATCTGGTTAGTTAGCTCTATGCTAGAGTTCAACCCTCACAATTGAGAAAGCCTGATTTTAAAAAATAAAAAAATAATGCATGTCAGTAATTTTAAATACTTAGGGAATGTTTAATCTCTCTAGTTTATTGGTTGTGCCTTAGTTACTTACCAGCATGTTGTTTGATTTATTTGTTCAGGAAGTTTCAGAACCTGCAGCAGAAGCTCTTGTAAATTTGTCACAAAATTCAGATGTAGCAGGAAAGATGGTTGAAATGGATATGGTTAGAAAAGTGATGGATAATTTGTACAGAAAAGGTTGTGACATTACTGGGCTGCTAGTTATGCTCCTTGTCAATCTCACACAGTTGGATGCTGGTATTGATTCTTTGCTTCAGGTGCCATTTTAATCTCCTTATTCTATCTGCCTTGTTTGTTTTCCTTTGTACTGAAACTGTTTCTAGCTGAACACTAAAATGTTCTAGAAAGGTGCCTTTTGATACTGAGAAGGCCTTCATCACTTTCAATGTTGAAGAAAAAATTGAATGGGCATTGGAAATTATAATTATGTGGTATACACTTTTTATTGCAAGTTAGAGGATATTAGCTCATACCTCCTTTTTTGAGAGATTAATTGATTATGCTTAATAAGTTGAGTGTTGATCCTGGATGTCAGCGTGGAGATGATAAGATGCATGGTCTGTATGTCATGAAGCTGGTGAGATCATTTTGTACGTCATCCATTGAGGAAAAAGGTGAGTTCATTAGTCCATTACTTGTGTTACTGGATTTGTAAAATAAATATTTGGTTCCATTGGAGGTAATGCATATGAAGTGGAGATAAATTTAGCTGCCACATGATCTATCATGCTAAAATAAATAATGTAAATAGTACACCCCTTACCTTATTCGTAAGATTAACACATGAATATGCTAGCCTTGGTTTAGTGGTAGAAAGAGCAAAGTTGATTCGCCAAGTGAAAAGGATTCATATTAGTGTACTGTTTGACCTTTTTTATAAGAGAAGATATATATGGAGACACTACCTATTATATTAGTATCAAATATAGGTATACAAGGCGAAGATACTACAATTCAATCTGCCTTACTAACTCTAGCAGGTTTGTATACCTATTATTACATTGGTATAAAATATAGGTATACACGGCGAAGATACTACAATTCAATATACCTTACAAATTCTAACAGGTTTGCATAGCTTTTCCTATGTACAATTGAAATCGCCATAAAATGTCAGTGACAGATATTGAATAAACAATAAATTCCTTACTTAGGAGTTGGGATTAACAGGTCTTGTCACAAGAATTTGTATTTTATTTACCTTTTACTATAGGAAAAGGGTAGAAATTTTGTGTTTACTATAGTTATGTACGTTTAATTCTTTTTTTCGATATTAAGAAAAGAAATTTATTTGGGTTAGGGTCGGAAAATTGTGATTCATACTAATTGTATGACATGACAAGAAGATTTACTTTTTATGGAACATATTTGACTTCACTACCTTCTTTTTTTCATCTTATCAGGCGATCCTTTTGAACATGTGGCTTCTATACTAGTAAATATTTCACAGAAAGAAGCAGGAAGAAAACTTCTACTGGACCCTAAGAGAGGACTTCTGAAGCAGATCATCAGGCAATTTGATTCAGGTAGCCCATTGCGAAAGAAAGGGGTAAGTAGAAAGATTCTCTTGCTCTAGAATGTTTTGAGACCATGAAATACAATTCTTTATTTTATTATTTATTATTTTTTTATTTTTGATCTCTCACAAATGTTCTCTTGGAAATTCAGTTGCTACCCGTTTTCTATTTCAGTTTTTTATTGGGTATGATGGCTTGTTTAGTTTCCGTTTCTGGTTGCTTTTTGAGGAATTGGAGAAGCCACGTAGGGGCTTTCTCAGGAGCGCTCATATGGTAACTAACTGAAAGTAATTCTATGGTAAAGAGTACGAGATATCCGGTACCATAAGAGTTACCCGAAAACATGTCCATAATTGTTGATTTGTTACACTTGTCTAAACATTTTGGCCTTTTGGCTAAGTTCAAGTGCAAGTGGATGTTTCTCTCATGGGATGGAAGTTGAAACACAGGATAGGGAGCGAGAATGAGTGAGAACAATGAAAATCCTACAAGATCTCTTTATACACCCACTGTATATTTGTTGTGTAATAATCTATAGGTTTGAAATTAAGAACATTTTCTGTATATTCGAAGGGCTGTTTGAGTAAGTAAAACTTGCGGACACATCAAATGAAAGCTTGTAGAACTAGAAAGAAAAATGCATATATGACTTATTCTGCGACCTCCTTTACATCGTTGTTTTAGCAATCCTCGAATAAATACTTTGGTCAGATATCTTTTGTATTTCAATATCTTTCTCTTCTTTATAGGTCTCCGGAACTATTCGGAACTGCTGTTTTGAAGCTGACAGTCAGCTGCAAAATGTGCTTTTGATCTCAGAGTTTCTGTGGCCAGCACTGCTTCTGCCGGTTGCTGGAAAGAAGGTGATCTATATTTAACAAAGTTTGGCCACTTATTAAGACAACCTTTTTTGTGTTTTTGAGCATATTTTGTCATGAGTGGTATGTTATCTGGAAATTTGTCAAATCTCTAAAGAAATTGCAAATTAACGGTGATATCTCTTGATATATTTTGTGTGCACACAGAACCTGTTTGAACATTTTCATGACATTATGACTTGTCTAAAAATTTATGGGTTTCACTGTCTTAAGACCTTTGGATGGAGAAAATTAAATTTTAGGCAAGACAAAAGTATCCTACGACTGCAAGCTTGAAGCTTGGATACCCTTGCTAAGTGGAGTATCTCCACAAAGATGTTAGGCAACTCAAATTTACCGCGATGTTAATTCAAGCTAAAGATGATGATTCAATCTGGTTTAAGTGCATTTTGAAGTCTGTTTTTACTAATGCATTAACTTGTGACAGATTTATAGTGAGAAAGATGTATCTAAAATGCCGCTTGAGCTTGGGAGTGCACTCTCAATTGAGCGTGAAGTAATAGTTGATCCTGAAATACGTGTTCAAGCGTTGGATGCTATCTACTTGCTCATTTTGCAGGTTAGTTGGCTTGTACTTGATCAACCTTATTAGAACTGTTTGGAAAACATCAATTACTTATAGATTGAAAAGCCTTCACCGAGGTGGCCTTTTTTTGGTGAGAAGAGAAATAAAAATCAAAATTTCCTTGGCGCCAGCAAAGATGTGTATGAATCATGGAAGTTGCTGCCTTTTTTAGTATAAAGAAGTTATTGCCCTGACTTGTTTACTGTTTTATACTTGCTTTGTTACCTAAAGTTTGAGAACTCAGGCTACATTTTCGAGTATGAGGATCTTGGTTCCCTTTTGAAATTATTCATTATTTTCTGAAGTTGAGCTAATGTTTACTGGCTTGAAAGACCCTTTTATTCTTTTCTTTGGATAAGGGGGCTTGAAGAGCTTATAGGGCCTCCTTGAGAACCAATAATAAAAACATTTACACTCTCTGAGCTTTGAAGGTTGATTAGAAAACTCTTGTTTGGTCTAAAGACCGGATTGATTCCTAGGCATGATTTATGTGGAGGATATATTCCAAACATACTACATTTCCCTTCTATTTTTTGCTGAGAATGAAGGAATTGAGTGGGGTTTATCAAGTTCTAGTTTTGTATACCCGCTCATATGATTTTATACCTGCTTGGTAGACAAGCTTATCAACTGATTCCTCTGAAAATAGAATTGCCAAACTAGGTTCAGTGAAATCATTTTGCTTAATTCTATTCAGCTTATGCAAAGGAGCAAGTTCGTGCATCTCTCTTCCCCTCTTTCGACCCACCACTTGAACCAACTATTCTCTACTGTAATGCTTTGCAAGGTTTGCAAAAATTCCCCTAGCAAGTTAGCTCTTATTGTTCTGAGATTCTTGCAGGAGGCTGGTAGGAGAGCTTTCTGGTCTGTTAATGGACCTCGAATCCTGCAAGTGGGGTATGAAGATGAGGAAAATCCCCAAGTAATGGAAGCATACGAGCGAGTCGGCTCATTGGTATCCTCTCATCCCCTTTTCTTTTCTCTACCGTTAATTGGTTTTCAGTAACTTGCATTATGATACTCTCTTAATTCTTTTTATTAACAGTTGATTCAAGAGAACGGAACGAGCGAAGCATCAACACAATTGTCGGACTAGATGTCATGGTTTGTGTTGGTTAGATGAGTTATCTCAGTGCTTGGATCTCTGTGATATGGATCCAAATGGAGGCTGTTGATACCTGAATCATTATCTCCAAATTTTGTTTACTGTTGTGGCATTAGCAAATTTTAGATAACAATAGGATAGACTTGTAGTGCGAACATTAAAGGGACTTGAGTTTAATTTTTTGTTTGCCTTGATTTCTTGGATGTTGTGATATTCAACAGTTGTATTGACGACTTAATATTACCTTTAAAATTAGTTCTAAAGGGTTGGAATGAAACGTTTATTTGTGCTGAGTTCTTGGCTGGCTAATCAGATGTTTCAGTAATGAATTGACCAAAAAGGTCTCAAGTGGTTGATTTTAAATTTGTTGAGAACATAACTTTTGGTAAGGAAAACTTGCCTTGATCTATTTAGAAATATCACTATTCCGTTTCGGTTATCAATTCAACATGTGAGAAATGTCAATTTTTCATTCAAATTTTTACTTTAAAGTGTTTGATTGATATATTTTATTTTCATGGAAAGTAGTTTCCAACTTTTAAAAATGTGTTCAATTTTCCTTATTTTTAAGAAAAACATTTTCTTTGAGAGTAGATTTTTGTTTTTTTTCTAAATAAGAATTTTTTTTTAATCTAAAAGTTATATGTTTCATAAAAATCAAACACACTCTTAAAGTAATTTCATATGATAATGAAACATAAAATTGATTATAAGCTTTTTCTTCTCGACTTTTTGATCTTTTACGAATGTGTATTAGAACGACCCTTTTCGTTAGATAAGAGGACTGAAATACGAGTAGAAAGGAAAAGGTCAAATCTGGTTAGGTAACACTGCAAGAAATTATAAGAGTTAAAAAAATGAAATTTACTAGCCTAATTTCTTCCCACCCGCCAAGATGTATCCCTTTCCATGAGCACAACCTTCAAATTCCCGCCATTGCTCTTCTCCGAGTAATTCCTTTTATTACTATAAATTTCCATTTCCATTTTATCTCTTCACTCCCCGCAAATCCAAATATAAGTAGAAAATTGAATAAAATTCAATTCTGCAAAATGGATATGTCAGAGATGGCCAAAAAATTGGGTTTTTCTGAATCCAAACACCTCATCCTTCACGCCGCCGAGCTCCGCCGCCGAGCCGACATCCAATTTGACTCCTCCATCATCGGCGTTGTGAGTTTCTTTCATTTTTCTTTTGTATTTTAAGAACCCATTTCAATTTTATTCTCATTTCGACCGTTAGTATTTATTTGTTTGTTTCTTGGATAGGGGGAGATTTGCAAGGCTATAATTTGCTTAGAGATCGCTGCTTCCAGGTACAATTTTTGATTCTTTCCCCTATATTAACTATTCGGTTCAATGATTGTTGTAACATATAAAACCAAAAAAGTCTTAAACCTTCAAAATTAAAGCTAATTTTAATATTGCAGTTTTCTTTGTTTTAATTTCAGTTTTAATACAAAATAATTTTACAGTGTAACCTATATTTTAATTAGATTATTGTTGATTATTGTGGGGTTGATTTAACACTATAAAAGAAGGTGATATCATTTCATAACTGTGACAAAACTTGAAAGAATATTCCTTGTTTGTTTTATACTATTTTGGCAACTCGACGAGAGACTCGTTCTTTATCTCCCTATGGTCGTGTCCATAGAAGGAGAATCAGCTGCGAGCCACGTGCACGACTTTAAGACAGTGTCTTTGAGTGACTTCCTAAAGCGTGTTTTCTAATTCTCTACTTATATTTTATGTTTATATTTGAATTCTTATATTTATGTTATTTAATTGATTATGTTAATTGATAATAAATCTACACATAAATCACCCATTTTTTCAAACAATCTAAAGTCGTGTTGGTGATTCGTTTTTAGACAATTCTTGTTGTAATCTTTAATAAATAAAATCATTATGTATGTTTCACTTGTCCACTTATTTATGTGATACTAATTATAAACACTCTAGAAACTACACTATTAGCTTATCAGAATATACGTGTGTGTCTATTGAAATTGGAAATCTTGCAAGAGGAAAATAAATAATTGGCATCTTCTATGTGGTGCTTTCTTGGTATACTCCGCCCTCTGCATCTGTTATCAGTGCATTGAAATTCTATCCATAAACCAAATTGTTAGTTTTTTAGTTAGGCCAGTGGCATGGCTTTCCCTAGTACTGTATCCTGTCGGAAGATTTGTAACATATATATCAATGGGAATGCTAAAACTGCTTGGTTTGAAAGGAAGAAGGTATGGTCTATCGTAAATGATTTTTCCAGTTCATGGCACATTTATTAGATTTTGTATTACCGAGTATCTTGATAGACTTGTTGTGCTCGTCAATCCATTTACTTTAAAGATTATCTAAATGAAAGCTTAAATTTGAGATATGAACTGGAAAGGTAGGTGAGTTTTCTCCATTCCTAAAGAGATATTTCTGAACATGCACATTGAAAACATAGAGTACTGGATATAGGGGGCTTTTGGATTTTACTTTATTTTGGAAAAGAAACACTTGATGATGCTAAGGTTGTTAGTAATTTTCTTTAGTACGTGATGATGCTAAAATTTAGTGTTAATATTATGTAAGGTAATCTACTGGTTATTAAATAGTACTTAAAGTAAAGACATATTCTACGTGTATACAAATTAACAAAAGGCTAACAAAAGGCACGTATTTGAGGAGTTAAATTGGTGATAGAGAAGGAAGTATGGTAATCACGAATCAAAGAATCTGTACCTGACTGGTTATATTAAATCCTTATTATTTCTTTCTTTTTAAATCCTGATAAATGAAATCACTAATAACTAATTCAATGTTGGTGTTTACTATAAGATTTGAGTATTTCCATCATGACCATAAAAGAAATATTATATGTACTAATAATAGGATTAGAAATAATACAACAGTAGTATTATTATAAATTTCAAAAACATTTAATTTTCATTATATTTCTAAATATATTTGAGAGTTAATTATTTTCTGTTTTGGAGTCGCAAATTTGGAAATACAAATTTGATTTCAAAATTTAATTTTGAGAGAGTGAGTGTTTTACTTTAACAGATATTTTAGATTAGTTTGTCGATTATTAGTAATTGCAATTTTGTGTATGGTATAGTATCGTGGAAAAATAAATAATTGTTGGTAAATGGAAATTGCTAATATAGAGGCTGAAGGGAAAAAGGAGGAGATGTGTCCAGATAATTTTATTTGACTTGATTTATAAATCAAGGGTGAATTAATTTTAATTTATTAATAAGTGATTTATCAATTTTAATTTTTACCCATTGTTCAGACTGGACACTTTAATCAGTGAAATCAATCATTACTAAATTGATATTTTGGGCATGTCGTAACTTTATATGTTTTTGGGCCATATAAAATCTGTTTCATGACTATGAAGACATGTTTGCTTAGATCAATATTGTTAAACCATATTTGATATTTTATGGTTATGTAAATTTTTATTGTCTAAAGTTTCGTAACACATGAGCATCATTGTGTTCGATTATGTCGTCTAAGTTGGAGAATTTGTAAATATTTATATTTGGACTAACATAATCACTAGGCTCATAAATATCGTCAAATGGATCAAGTGATAATCTATTTAATTAAATCATATTGATTATGCAGGATATTAATTTTGACCAATAGTTATATAAATTGAATTTCACATAATGTATTAGATATCATCCTTTCCTGTAAGAAGTTTCACAATTCGGATATCTTTAGAATGTTGGGGGTGTTTAAAATTTCAAACATATACACCTTATATTTTATTATTTATTGTAAAACTGACTTTTGAAAAGTTTTAAAAAATGAAATCGAAGATTGTAGGTGAAATGCAAGAGCTCAATGGATGCATCTACCAAATATTTTTGTAGAAGTCAATATCAAAAACTTCATAAAATTATCTTATTATAATTAAATATGTGATATCTACATTTTTGGAAAAGTTCTTAGGTGACTTTGCAGATATGCAAGTAGAGGTGCAAATTGATGGTACCAAATTATTGTTCAAGATGGACATGAATAAATTGAAGTCCATGGACATAAATAAATCATCGAGGGGGATGGGTTTAAGCCCTAAAGGAATCAACTCCTAGAGTAGCCCAACCTTTGTGATTGGAGATCCCATGAAAAATGTTTAATGTGGTAGAAACAACTCGTACTGTATGACTTGTAATAGCACTATATTATGTGTCTATCCCTGTGGTGATAGTGCTAGTTATAATGTGATATTAGAAATGGTTTAACCTTGAATAAGTACGCGAGAATTCTTGCGAGATATGGGTCACACGCATCTTTGGAGTACTCACTTATGTAAGAGTTACCATGAGGCCATGACTATGAGATTTGGCTATTCTTTAGAGACTCTTACTAGAATCAAGATTAGATCTAGCGCATGACCGTTAACAGCACTACCCACTATGAATTAGAGCCTAAATCGATATTGTGTGTGGAACAACTGAAGTTTGGCCAAAAGAGACCTAATTCAAGACTTAGTCCATTGTGTGGATCCCTCAAATGGAATCACTAATTGAGGTTCAAATCCAAAAGACACCTACACCTATTCCACAGTATTATGTTGCCACTACATGTGTGTGTGTGTGTGTGTGTGTATATATATATATTGAAAGTATAAAACTTAAAGGGGATTGTTATTACATATAAAACCAAAAAAGTCTTAAACCTTCAAAAACTAAAGCTAATTTTAATATTGCAGTTTTCTTTGTTTTAATTTCAGTTTTAATACAAAATAATTTTAGAGTGTAACCTATATTTTAATTGGATTAATGTTGATTATTGTGGGGGTTGATTTAACACCATAAAAAGAGGTGATATTATTTCATAACTATGACAATGAAAACTTGAAAGAATATTCCTTGTTTATTTTATACTATTTTGGCGATTCGATGAGAGACTCGTTCTTTATCTCCTTATGGTCGTGTCCATAGAAGGAGAATCAGTTGTGAGCCACATGTATTTTATCTTGGAGCCGTGTAGTGTCGAAAGTACCCACACGAAGAGGAAGCAACAGGACTTTCGGACAACGTCTTTGATGTGACTCCCTAAGGCTTGTTTTCTAATTCTCTACTTATATTATATGTTTATGTTATTGTTGAATTCTTATATTTATGTTATTTAATTGATTATGTTAATTGATAATTCATATACACACAAATCATCCATTTTTTCCAACAATGATTTTGTAGTAATTGTTATAGGATGGAAGTAATATTTGATCATCAGTCTGCGGTAAAATTGAGTGGGCTGTCTGAAAAGGCTTACAATAGATCCTATAATTCAATGCAAAATAGCATTGGTATCAAGTTAGTATTCATTTTCTTTTTAAAATCTTTGTTACTTCCGTATATGATTTTCTCTGAGTTGCTCAATTTTGTTCTTTTTGTTGCTAATAATTTGTAGGAACAAGCTCGATACAAGAGAGTTGGCAATTCAGTTTGGATGTATTAGGCTCATCCCTTTTGTCCAGAAAGTATTGTCTTTGTAAGTATTGGATAGCTATCAGTTCTTTTTTGATTCCAAGGAACATAAATAGATGTATTTATCATTGTTGTTTAAAATTCGATCATTAGTAGCATCTTGATTCTACACTGAGATCTATTACTTAGTGCTCGTCACTTTTTATCTCGTGTTAAGGGAAATGTTTTGCATGAAAACATTGATACAGCGATGATAAATAGTACTTCTGTTGGTTTTTAGGTATAAGGATCGGTTTATTGCCTCACTTCCATCCTCCCGTAGAGCAAGTACTGACATCACGCGGCCTGTGTTCACTGCTGCAGCATTCTACCTTTGTGCTAAAAGACACAAGGTTTGCAATATTTCTATAATGCATGTCAGTATTATGTACACTCTTTGTAGATGAAAGCATGTCCGGATGTTATAATTGATCAATACTTGAAAATCTTGCAGCTTAAGATAGACAAATCTAAGTTGATCGAGCTCTCTGGCACATCAGAATCTGAATTTGCTAGTGTAAGATTAGCTATTTGTAATTGAATATTGTGCAGATGTAGAGACTGAGAGTAATACTAGAGATTATTTATTGTAATTTCAGGTATCAGCCTCAATGACAGACCTCTGTTTTGATGATTTTGGGAGAACACAAGAAAAAGGGGATTCTAAAGAAGATATAGGGAACTGTGGTAATTCTTATAACTATTATTCATAGCATTTGTCTAATTTTTCAATTCTATTTGTTGCCTTTTTTGGGTAAATAGTTGACAGACTTTTCACCACTTCAGGCATTGCAGTACTTTAACAATGCATAAATGGATATCATTTATTTTATCAAGCAATTGGTTGTACATTTTCTTGGTCCTTAAAATGCAGAGCTTCTAGATGTGCTCCCAGAAAAAAGTAGGGTTGAGGATGATGGCCATTTATCCAATGATGGAGAAGAGGTAAATCGTGAGCATGATGTTCTAACTATTTTGATCTAAATTTTCTGGGCATGTATTTGGAAAACAGTAAAAAAGAAACAGAAGAAACAACTTATGCATGGCATGTTACGTTAATGATTTCAAATGTGTAGGTTTGTGAATCATGAAACATGAAGGCGTGGGATCAGCTGAGAATTCATAATAGCTACTAGCTAGATGTTAATTTCCTTGGACCTCCTACAATACATCCCGTGGCATATTTTTCATTTATCTTCGTTTTTCGGTTATATGGTCTCATCTCTCTTTATTATACAGTCTTTTATTTACCTCATTGTTTATTAAATGCTTTTAAGGTGTAATGTGTTTTAAATAATAGTTAAGTCTAATAGTTACTAAAAGCTTTTAAGGTGTAGTGTAAAAGTCTCCTTTATGTACCACAAAAGTATTGTACTTAGATGTAAGAAAATACATTAAAGAAAGGTCCTTAAACTCCTTCCTTCTCTCTGCCCTCCCCTGCTTCCTTTACTTTACTGTTCCTTCAACGAAGTGCTGCAATTACTCTCATAAACACAACCGATTTTGCCACCTACCAGCTGAAAATACACAACATTGTGGTATCAGAGGACCTGGGTTGGATTTCTTTAATTGCAGCAGAGGTTTAGCAAGAAAGGTTAAAGAAATAGAGGGCTTCTGTGAAAAAGAAGATGACAAGAACAAGTGGTTCGAGTGGGAGTTTACAGCAACCATATGTACCAGATTTTATAGCCAAAATTATGATTTTTGGTCTGTGAAGATGAAAATACTGTTTCTATCAGCGGATTTGTGGGAAGTGGTGGAGGAAGGCTATGAAGAATGTGGTGAAGATGTGATGTAGGACAATCTTATTTATAGTAGGGTATTTATAATAAGATTTCTTCTTGTAATAGGACTCTAGCTCTTTTTTTTTTTTTTTAAATATATGATTTCTTCTTCTTTCTTGATTAGAATAGAATTTCTTCCTTCTTTTAGATTATGACTTTAGGTTTCTTTTCTTGTAGGATTTTAGTTTAATTTCCTTCTATTAGTAAGATTAGGTATTTTGCCCATATATTTGTACACTTTTCAATGATTAAATCAATATAATAAAATTATTCTCTACAAATTTTCGAGTTATCCATCTTTCTTCTTGTTTCAAGAATTTTAATTCTACTTCCACACTAAAATTGGTATCAGAGCAAGGATTTTATCAGCATGATGACAAAGGACAATATAAGTAGAGACCGAGTTGTAGATGATGAACAGAGGTTTGAAGACATTGAGCACCGACTTATTGGGCTTGAAAAACTTTTGTGATGTCTAGCAGACTTTAACTGCATTCATCGCCAAGGGTAGGCATTCACAACAATCCCAAATATGGAAACTTATATTTCAGCGAGACTTCGTTAGAGGACGATGAGTGACATCAATTCGAATAGGTAGAAGACCATAAACCGAACCCTAGAAACTGTCGACCTGTTCCAACCAATTTAAGGAAAAATCATAGAAATCTCAACCTTGGAGGACGATCCATTATTGATCCAAATCTGCGAGAATACTACCTACCCATCGTTGACATAAATACAATATAACACCGACCAAATAACAATCCTAGAACTCGGAGGAATGAAGCTGAAGGTGTCATTTTCTTCGAGCCAAATCCTAGGGCACATCATTGCAACATTCACAACTTCGAGGTTTACAACAGATATGGAGCAATTAATTTTCAACGTCAGAATGTTTTCTGGATAACGCCAACGATTTTCGATGGTGGGATGCTCCAATCCTAAATTTTTAGCCACCAATAAATCCATTCTAATAAAGAGACCTATGAGGCTTTGGAGAATCATCTAACGAAGAGATAACATGCTAAAGACAATTTGGCCCCAAAGTTTATGAACTTGACCAAGTTACCTCCCAAACTCAGGCAAGGTCAAAAAAGGCAAGAGTTTAAAATGAGGATGGATTTACCCACTTTCGATGGCCGACTATACATTGAAGATTTTTTTCAATTGGATTAATAATGTCTAGAATTTCTTTGATTATTTAGAAATTTTCGAGGAATGCCAGTCAAGTCAAACTTGAGGCATACAAATTAAAGGGAGGAGCTTCCGCTTGGTTGAAACGATTAAAGAAGGGAAATTGAACTTATTTTATTCTTCTTTGGATGTACCAGGACCAAAAAGTGATACACATTTTGCAAGTTCAAATTGCTTTGATAGCCAAGAAAGCCAATGGTTTTTGGATAATGGATGCACCAACCATATGACTTCGAACAAGAATGATTTTGTTGACATGGAGGATACGAATTCAAAGGTGAGATTAGGAAATAGAGCCTTGGTAGATATAACGGGAAAAGGAAAAATTGGAGTCCAAACAAAGAAGGGCTCAAGACTTATCCATGATGGTATGTGCCGACTTGGATCAAAATTTACCAAGTGTTCGACACCTTTTAGAGAATGGTTACCATCTCCATTTCAAAGATAATTCCCGTGTTATTCTTGATAAATGAGCTGAGAAGTTAATCCTAGCAAAGCTGAAAATGGAAAATTAAAGCTTTCTTTTAACTTCAAATATTCAAGTGACAAAGCCTTTCAAATGGTGGCTAATGACTCATGGTTATGGAAAAGAGAATTGGACGCTCAAACTTTCAAGGTCTAAAGCTATATTGCAGTAGAATATGATGCAGGGACTCCCTATAACTGAAGAAAAAGATATCGTGTGAAGGATGTGCAGTTGGGAAGCATCTTGGGCAACCATTCCCAAAAGGGGTAACTTGGAGAGCTAAATAGCCACTTGAATTAGTGTATGCGAATGTGTGGAAGTATTCATGCACCCTCTCATTCTTAAAACAGGTATTTCATTCTCTTTATTGATGATTTTATAAGAATGACGTGGGTTTATTTCATGAGGCAAAGATCTGGACTATCATTAAGAAGTTCAAAATTTTTGTTGAAAATCAAAGTGGTCATTTTATAAAAAATTTGAGAAGTGATAATGGCAAGGAGTATAATTCAAGAGAATTTGATAAATTTTGCAAAGATGAAGGTGTCGATAGGTAGCTACAGTTGGCTATACTTCACAACAAAATGGTGTATTTGAGAGGGAGAACCAAACAGTGATGGACATGGGGAAGTCAATGCTTCAAGCAAAGAAACTTCTGAACACCTTCTGGGCTGAAGCAAGTTATGCTGCAGTTTATTTGATATATCAGTGCCAACGAAAGACTGTGGAACAAAACTCCTATCAAAGCTTGGAATAGAGAACTATGGGTGAAGCGCTTGAAATTCTTTGGGTATATATTCAATGTTCAAGTACCGAAAGAGAAATGACAAACTTGATCTCTGGAAAGTGTATTTTCGTTGGCTATAGCTCACAATCCAAGTTCTATAAATTGTATAAGTTGAAGACCAAGAAAGTGATCACTAGCCAAGATGTATTTTTTTGATGGAAATGCTACTTGGAATTGGGAAAAAGAAGAAGCTGAAAGAAATGTTGTTGTCCCAATTATTTTACCTAAAAAATCAGCCAATGAAGAGGAAAAAATTGAAGAAGAAACAACTCCACCAAGTTCACCATCATTATCAAGCAGCTCCTCAAGTCCTAATTCATCATCACCATGCTCAACTCCAAGAAAAATGAGGTATTTGAGTGATATCTATGAAAGATGCAATTTTTGTATGGTTGAGAAAACTTCAAAGAAGCCACGAAGGAGAGTGTTGGAGAAAGTCTATGGAAGATGAATTGAAAAAACAAAACTTGGAAGCAAGTTAAAAGGCTAAGTGGGAAAAATGGGTCTACAAGGTGAAGCTCAACTCGACTTGATCATTCAAAAGGAGCAAAGCAAGATTAGTTGTAAAGGGCTATGCTCAACAGCCCTGGATTGATTATGATGAAACATTTGCTCCACCAACACCTAGACACTATAAGAGCACTCATTGCTTTAGATGCCCAAAAGGTTGGTTGTTATACCAACTTGATGTCAAATAAGCATTTTTGAATGAAGATCTCAAAGAAGAGGTGCATGTTGAACAATCTCAAGAATTTATTGCCAAAGAAGAAGACGAAGTGTACAATCTAAAAAAGGCTTTGTGCGGGCTCAAGCAAGCACCAATGTCTTGGTATAGTCAAAACGACGGCTATTTCCAATAACAAGGATTTCTAAAAACATATATACGAGCCAACCTTATATGTGAAGCATCAAGGTAAAAACCAATATTCTTACTTTTGCATTATATGTGGATGATTTTGTGTTTACAAATAATTCAAAGATGATTGAAAAGTTTAAAAGAGGAATGATGAAAAAGTATGAAATGCATGATTAGGGATTGCTAAATCATTTCCTTGGCAAGGAGATATATCGTGATGAAAGCGGTAATTTGTTTGCCAAGAGAAGTATGCTGAAAAAATTCTCAAAAATTCAAAATGTTTGGGTGCAAATCTGTAGAAACGCATCTTGCTTGGAATGAAAATCGATGAAAGTAGATGGAGAAAATATGGAGGAAATACTGTACAGAAGATTGATTGGAAACATGTTTTTATCTCACGGATTCAAGGCCCAATATCATGTATGGAGCAAGTTTACTCTCAAGGTTCATGAATCGTCCAAGTCAAAAGCATTTTATTGTTGCAAAAAGAGTGTTGAGATATCTAATGGAAACAATCAGCTATAAAATAAGATTTGAGAAGCAATCGAACTGAAGTTGCCTGGCTATTGTGATAGTGATTGAGCAGGTTGTATTGATGATATGAAAAACACCTCCAGGCATTTTCTCTTCGCTCGAGAGTACTTTCGTGGTTGTCCAAGAAGCTACAATCAGTTGCTCTATTCTCAGCCAAAGCCAAGTACACGTCAGCTTCAATTGCAACTTCACAAGCAATTTGGCTAAGAAGAATATTGGAAGACATTGGAGAAAAACAAGAAGCTAAACAACTATTTTGTGACAACAAATCACTAGCCTTCGTGCCAAGCAAGACTGCGCTTGTCCATTTCCTTTCTCAATTCCACCTCCTTTGCTTGCTATGGCAAAGAATCTATGTTTTCATAGTCGGACCAGGAACATTGCAATCGAGTACCACTTCATTCGAGATGTAGTTGAAGATGAAGAATTTGAACTAAGTTTTTGTAGGTCTGAAGAACATGTTTCTGATATTCTCACAAAGGCATTGCCACCAGCGAAATTCCAACTAAGAGCAGCTATTGGAGTTCAAGAAAAACACATTAAAGGGGAAATGTTAAGGTGTAATGTGTTTTAAGTAATAGTTAAATCTCCTTTATGGACCACAAAAATACTGTATGTTAGACTTAAGAAAGCATTCTGAAGATTCTAAAACTCATTCCTTCTCTCTACCCTTCCCCGCTTTCTTTACTTCACTGTTCTTTCAACTAAGTGCTGCAAATACTCTCGTAAACAAATCAGATTTGGGACCTACCAGCTGAAACTACAGCCTACAAAAGCCACAGAAATTCTTATTTTGCTCCTAAGGTAAATGACCACCTTAATTTCAGGAAAAGCCATGAATATCCTTAGTTCTGATGATAACTAAACAACTATTGTTGGCTTATGAAAGTTCACTTGCTAATTGTTGCCAGAACAATTTTTTTGATTGCTGCAGTCTTAGCTATGTTGCTGTCAGAAATATTCTTTCCTTGTTATCATTTCAGCTACAATTTTTGGACAAGTCCTTGACCTAATTGTATATGGGTAATGTGATGTGTTTACAGCATTTGGCCTGCAAGAAGCACAAGCAAATGGAGAAACACGCTCACAATGAGTAGAATTCTGCAGTTCTCCAGTCTAATAACCTCAGTAGTGCAAAAGGTAGTGATGTGTGCCCAATTTTCCCGTATGCCCATAAGTTTCAATCGAGGTGCTACTTCATTTCGTTTATATTTGTAATATTGAACTTTAAATTGTCCAGGTCCTACCGACTGCAAAGCGAACTAATGAAACCAGACTGGATTGCCTGAAGACATTTGTGGAAACCAGAGTGGAGGCTACACGAGAGACATAATCAGACATCATTTCTTGAATAAACCAAAGTGGCAACATAGTAGTGCTCAAAGTTTGGCCATTTGGGATAAATTAGAAGATGAATTCTCATGGAAAGAAGATATCAGATAAAGAAAACATTTTTAAATTGTACTTAATCTAGAAATATATCAATTGCTTAAGTTTTCGATTGGTAGATTTATCTTTTTGCTGTTTCAAGAAAATCTGGAATATATTTTCTTGATTAACCAGAATGAGTAATGCTGTAAATGGTAAAAATCTTTGTACAGAGCTTGTGATTTGATTGTTAAGATGCACTTTTGGACCTTGTTCCTATTTTAGTTTCTGTTAGGATTTATGTTGTATTGACATTTTTTTAGACAAAATGATTATTATAAAAGAATAAGATTATTCAAGAGTTGTAAAAGTCATTGAGTCTTTTGGAAGGTTGCATAGATGAACTAGGAGTCTTTGGGTTTGAGTATGGAACAAGAAGAAAGAGTTGTTGGATTTACACTAGCTTGACGTCTAGCTGATGTTCGAGCGAAAAAAGCAAAAGCATTGTCGCACGCTTGTTGTTCGCCTATTGTTTGAGCGATACACCTCTTGCTTGTCTGTCGTTAGCATAGAGCTCAAGTAACGGTGTTATTTGAAACTCTAGTTCACAATTTTCAAGAGTTTTATCTATTCTATAGTAATTAAATATTTCTTATTATAAATACCCAATACGTTTTTGGTGTGGTTGATCACTGTTTTACATCTTCATAACATTATTCCAAAATCTAAGAACACATCTAGATATTGAGATTAAGCCTTTTATTCTTGAGATTAATCGATCACTAGTTGAGAAAAATATCAAATTCAAATAATTCAAAACACCCGTTTCTTAGATATAATCAGGTAGGTACTTCTCAATAGCTTTCAGACATTGCTGAAGTTCGAGGGGGTTGAACCAGAAGCACGGGGAGATGACAAGAACAATGTGTTCTTGGTGATCCACAAAAGATGGACAATTCCAGGAGATCGGAACATGTGTGAGCGAGCACGTTTCAGCGAGTCTTGGAGATTGTAGGAATTAGATCAGCGAGTTTAGTGTATTTTCTTGCTGAATCATACGATAAGGCCTTATTTGATGGGCCAAATTTTCCATGGAAGATGGAAATTATCCCATCATTTTCACATTTAGCCTGTTTGATAGAAAATAATTTCTTGACAATTGCTTTTCTCATTTTCGGTCACGTGATCCTTTATTCCACAAAATATTGGAATTGAAATTTACATGGGCGAGTTGGTTTTAAATTTCTTGACAATTGAAACAAACTCATACTTTTCCTTTCTCTTTCTTCTCATACCACTCCCACATTCCCATTTCTCACCCTCTCTGCCCCATTTCTAGAATAGTCGCAAAATCGACCAAAAAAATCTCCACATTTTTCAGGTGGAAAATTATACTAATCAAATACAATTAATTGACAATTTCCAGTATAACAAATTCTAAGCAATTCAATTCTTTGAGGTTCATTTTCTTTCTACCCAAATTTCATTCTTGCAATCAAACAGACGCTAAGATCTTATTGTCTATAGTGGAGATTATTGACTTGGTCCCGGAGTTTCACCTAGTTGAAGGTTTTCTTCGTCAACAAATTTTGTGTTATTTATTGATCTATTTATTATTGTGATAATTCAACATATGATAAAATTGACTTGATTAACCAAACATTTAGAACAATTAAAACGTGATTTGCAGCTTTTAATTAATAATTTTAATTCCACGTTATTCACCTATTAGGTGATTTTATGGTCGAACTAGTAACTTTCAAGTAGTATCAGAGTTTAATAGCGATCTTTGACCTAAAAATTTGTCTAGATAAGTCAATCAGTTTTTTGAATCGGAATTTGTGTGTGATATGAAAATTTGAGAGACTTATGAACAATTATTTGAGGAGTTTTAAGATTAAAAAGGTGAATAAAGTCCTGTTTAAAAAGTTTAGTGCACTTGAATTATAAAAAGTGAGCTTTATTGTCAAACTTGAGGATACGATTAGATGTTTGAATGAATAAAAGATTGAAAAAGAGTCTTTAGATGTTAAGGTTAAATCACTTACGAGTGATCTTGAAAAATCAAATGCCCAACTTTAATTGTTTTTCAGCGGATCTAAGAAAATTGATAATATGATAGGCCTGAACAAACTAATTGAGAATAGAAGAGATTTTGACGATAATAAAACAAATTCTCATACTACATCTTCTGATAATAAGTTTGTACATGCCTCAAAACCTAAGGTTCAAAACTTCAAACCTAGAACTGCTCCTAGGTTCATCCCCACATTCACCATTGTGGTAGGATATGACACATAAGACCTAAACATTTCAAGCTATTGAATAGGAACACGACCAAGAATGTAGGTGTCCAATGACCGTCATCGATACAACATAAGTTTCCTCCACCAAAGGTTCAAGATTTGAAATCTAGAATTGTTCCTAAGTTTATTCCTACATGCTTCAATTATGATGAGTTAGGACATATAAGATCTAGATGTCATAAACTATTGAATCGAAATAGAAATCAAAATTTCATTAGAAATAGAAATCAAGATTTTGATGGCTGGATTGACTTCCTCACTTATCAAGTGAGTCATTTGACCAAATTAATGATACATTAGACTCAGAATAAGTCTTCCACTAAACAGGTTAGGGTTAAAAAGATCGATCTGAAAAATTTAGAAATTGATCACGTTACTCTTACAGGTAGGAGCATTTGTATACATAACTGGTTAAGTGTTTGCATGGTTATAATTATTAATTGTGAAGCATTCATTATTGTATGTATCTCTTTTTTTATTTTTTTATTTTTTTATTTTTTTGTTATTGCTTTTTAGGTAGTTTGATTTTTTTTTAATTTAAAAAATGAATTTTTTTACTACAGCATAATATATAATTTACTTGAACATGTGTGTTATAACCAAGTATGAGTTTAATTAATGTTTTGTAGCATATTTTTCATTACTTTGTTTAGGTTTATGTGGAGTACTTAGTATAGATTTCTTCATATATCATCTGTACTGCACTTATTTTTTGGTGGGAATCTTTTCCTTTTGAGAAAATTTGTAGTTTTCATTACCTTTTATAATGTGATTCTTGTGAATAGTAGCCCACTGTGAATAGTTTGCTAATTTCTTTAATAACCAAAAAATATTGAAATTGTTCTGCTCTTTGTTTGGGTGTGTTTCTTGTTTCGATGGTCAACTTGCAGTTTTACTGATATAATCTACGTTGTTTGATGTTCTATCCAAAATATGAGACATTTTGCTTTAAAATAGGTTGCCGTTGAGAATCATGGGACACATGTAATCCCATCAAGCAACACTCTTAGTTGACCAATAGTGAGCAAAGATGAGCCATGTTTTTGTGCATGCTTATATGAATACATACTTTTTCTCTCTTCTTAAAAGTAAAATAAGCATGAACCCGAACATGCACATGAGTGAAGGGTGGAGTGCTCTATGAACGTTTCTTTTTCCAAGGACACAATATATATCATGGATGTCTTTTATCTTTTGGAAAGTTACAAGCATTATAGAACCTAGAGTTAGGGACTTGCATCTGGAAATAGCTTAGTTTATTTATGGGTGATGTTTTTGTATGGGGTGGGGATCCAAGTCCTCAAGTACTCGCTACCACACATTTTCATGATTCATGGTTGGCAGGTGAAGCTTACACAAATTCTCTCTGGCTTCTAGTCATTCATGCGTATCCTTGAACTTTCATAAATGGGTATCCTTGAACTTTCAAATTAAGAATTAGATTTTTGTCCGTGTATCGGTTAATATTCGTTCCGCAAGAATTATAAAAAACAAAGGAATCACAACATTTATTTTAACTTCGTATATATGGTACTGCAATATCCTGCAGAGCTGCATGTATTGTTAAATGGTTGAAATTTGGGCAAGTCTATCTTGCCTAGGAAGGAAAAGAAAGGATTGTTTCATTGTGTAACACTCCCTTGGTAAATATTTATGCATTGTTGCACAAATCTTTGTTGATCTGATCGTTTATTAACTCTATTTTTTTAATTGTATTGACCGATATATTTTATATATTTAATTGATTAGTGTATAGTTGTCTCTAAATTTAATTATATTTTTTCAATATCTTGTTGATCAAATCGTTGATTTGTGTGTGTGATTAAATTTCTTTTCTCGATATATAATCTGTTATTAATTAATGTGAATTTGTGTCTTCTATTAAGTAATTGGCTGCAATATATGGTTAAACATGACGTGACTTAATTTTTTCCATTTTACGGTTACATTATGAAAACATTTATGACCTTAGATAATATATCATTATTGTTGTTGCAATAACAAATTTTTTCTCTAAAGGCTGCGATTTTTGTGCAAAATAAAAAAATGTGTAAAATTTAACAATTTTTGCATATAAGAAGTTTATTTCTATTTTATGTGAAATTGAATTCATTATGAGTGTGAAGTGTATTTACCATACATATGTAATGGGGAAATCTTCTCCATCTATAGCTAAATTAGAAACATTGATAATTATCGATTTTTTTTTCCGTTTTTCTGTTAATAGATTGTTTGGACACTTTTTTTCCCACAATTTTGCCTTCATAGTTATCTTATAACCATATTGTAAAATAGAAACAAAAATCTTGATTTGATTTTCTACTTGCGGAATGGAATATTTAGAAAATCGGCTAAATGTCAAACACCATATAGATTACAACTGCAAAAGCAAAAAGAAGTTTCTTCAACTTGAAATTAATTAAGATTTATCTCCAATCAATTTTGTTACAGCAAAGATTGAGTGGATTGACCATGTTATTTATTGAAAAAGAAATAGTTGAATAACTCGACTATTCAAAATTGATTAATATTTGTCTCTAAGACCGCATGACGAGTTATATTTAAGTGATCATTTAAAATATTTTCGCATCGTTATTTGATTGTATATATATTGAATATTTCGTTTTGTTATTTTATTATTGATTTTAAGTTAACAAGTTTAATCCATAAAATTCTTATAAATGAAAAAAAAAAAATTGACTAGTGTTGTAAAAGGAAATTAAATTAGGGTTTAATGTGAATGACGTTTGTACCTCTGCAACCCTAGAAATTATTGCCATTGTATCCCCGAATCTTACATATAAATATAGGATTTTGGTTCTTAATAAAATACACACAAGTCTATTGACTTTTCTGATTTTTTTTCTCTTATTCTATTTATGGAAAGTTACAAGCATTATAGAACCTAGAGTTAGTGACTTGCATCTGGAAATAGCTTAGTTTATTTATGGTTGATGTTTTTGTATGGGGTGGGGATCCAAGTCCTCAAGTACTCGCTACCACACATTTTCATGATTCATGGTTGGCAGGTGAAGCTTACACAAATTCTCTCTGGCTTCTAGTCATTCATGCGTATCCTCGAACTTTCATAAATGGGTATCCTTGAACTTTCAAATTAAGAATTAGATTTTTGTCCTTATATCGGTTAATATTCATTCCGCAAGAATTATAAAAAACAAAGGAATCACAACATTTATTTTAACTTCGTATATATGGTACTGCAATATCCTGCAGAGCTGCATGTATTGTTAAATGGTTGAAATGTGGGCAAGTCTATCTTGCCTAGGAAGGGAAAAAAAGGATTGTTTCCTTGTAGTAGTCAGATTAGAATAGTCGGGCCTGAGGAGAGGCCCAAGAGGCTGTCACCTCAGGCCCAGCTCTTTAGGGGGCCCAAAAAAAAATTATTTGCTTCATTCTTTATTTTAAAAATTTATTGTCGTTTATACTCGTTCATCTTTGTTCGGCTGCTCCAAACAATAAGGCTTCTTCAATAATGATATCATAAATCATAGAATTAGTGTCTGGATTTGAAATACTCATTTCATTGTGTAACACTCCCTCGGTAAATATTTATGCATCGTTGCACAAATCGTTGTTGATCTGATCGTTTATTAACTTTATTTTTTTAATTGTATAGACCGATATATTTTATATATTTAATTGATTAGTGTATAGTTGTCTCTAAATTTAATTATATTTTTTCAATATCTTGTTGATCAAATCGTTGATTTGTGTGTGTGATTGAATTTCTTTTCTCGATCTATAATCTGTTATTAATTAATGTGAATTTGTGTCTTCTATTGAGTAATTGGATGCAATATATGATTAAATATGACGTGACTTAACTTTTTCCATTTTACGGTTACATTATGAAATCATTTATGACCTTAGATAATATATCATTATTATTGTTGTAATAACAAATTTTTTCTCTAAAGACTGCGATTTTTGTGCAAAGTAAAAAAATGTGTAAAATTTAACCATTTTTGCAGATAAGAAGTTTATTTTCTATTTTATGTGAAATTGAATTCATTATGAGTGTGAAGTGTATTTACCATACACATGTAATGGAAGGAAATCTTCTCCATCTATAGCTAAATTAGAAACATTGATAATTATCGATTTTTTTTCCATTTTCTGTTAATAGATTGTTTGGACACTTTTTTTTCCCCACAAATTTGCCTTCATAGTTATCTTATAACCATATTGTAAAATAGAAACAAAAATCTTGATTTGATTTTCTACTTGCGGAATGGAATATTTAGAAAAGAGGCTAAATGTCAAACACCATATAGATTACAACTGTAGAAGCAGAAAGAAGTTTCTTCAACTTGAAATTAATTAAGATTTATCTCCAATCAATTTTGTTACAACAAAGATTGAGTGGATTGACCATGTTATTTATTGAAAAAGAAATAGTTGAATAACTCGACTATTCAAAATTGATTAATATTTGTCTCTAAGACAGCATGATGAGTTATATTTAAGTGATCATTTAAAATATTTTCGCATTGTTATTTGATTATATATATATTGAATATTTCATTTTGTTATTTTATTATTGATTTTAAGTTAACAAATTTAATCCATAAAATTCTTATAAATGAAAAAAAAAAAAATTGACTAGTGTTGTAAAAGGAAACTAAATTAGGGTTTAATGTAAATGACATTTGTACCTCTACAACCCTAGAAATTATTACCATTGTATCCCCGATCCTTACCTATAAATATAGGGTTTTGGTTTTTAATAAAATACACACAAGTCTATTGAGTTTTCTGATTCTATTCTCTTGTTCTATCTTTTATAACACGTTATCAGTACGATTCTCTAAATATTCTTTTTATTTGCACGTAAGTTGCAAAAACTTTTTTTCACTGCCACAAACCAATATAATTATTATGCGTAATGATTACTTTCCATTGCCAATGATATTTTTTTTTTCTTAATTTTACCAATGCATATCTTTGTATGAATTCTTGTCCTCTCTGCTTTTGTGTATATGAATTCATGGTCGTTGCAATTAATGTTAAATTTTAATTCTCTAACTCTCTGTATATATTTTTACACACAATTCTGCTGCTACTTCTTCTCTCGAAATCAATGCTAATTTTCTAAATTGTTTGCCGCTGACATCATTCTGGTGAATCTTGTTTCTCTCTTTCTGCCTATATAACCTTTAATTCACGACTTTAATTC
>CAIGRB010004615.1:0-16929 GCA_903798255.1 Fraxinus quadrangulata | reverse complement strand
CAAAACTCCCCTAGACTTTCGATGATGGTTCTAATTCAAAATTTTTATGTTATTTTCAACTATATTAACATTAAACTATTAAAATTTATTGAATAACCAGATTTCTTGAATAAAATACGATTAAAAAAAATTTCTCAAAATTTCAAAGTAAACGCATTTTCTAAAGTTGTGTTTTCAGAAACCGTTTTCTAAAATAACAAGAAGAACGCATTTTCAGTCATTTCAAAACAGACACTCAAAACACAAAATACAAAACGAATTCAAAACTCAAAACAGAAAACTGAAACACAAAGAGAACGGCCCCTAAGGGACTCGTTATTTTCTGCATTTTTGGTCTAGACTCTGGAAGAATATAGGCCATTCAAACCAAAAAAATCCACTGTTTAAAAGACCACAACTTACTACATTAATGACATGTTTTAAACTGTTGAATTGCCAATTATGGAGACAGTCACAGGCAAGTACCGTTTGCCCGAGGATTCTTCATAACATATATGTTTCCCAGAGAAAAAAAAAATTGATTTAAAAAAATTCAAGAATCAATAGTTGATTGAAGCCCCATCATGCTACTGTATTGACACGACAATCTGCATTATACAGGTCATGTTAGTTTCTTCTTTTAAAACCCACACGGCAGTCCATAATGAAACCAGCCTACTAAAGAAAGTAGCCCGTGAGGTCAAGCCTACGAGTTAAATTTATTGAATGGTTGTGATATATATACATAATGACTAACATATTGGTTCACATACATATAATGTGGTGAGATATGATTTAGTCAAAATTTCTTCAACCAAATTAAAAAAAAAAACTTCTCCACTTTCTTTTTGACAAATCATTTGTATGTAAATCGTTATGTAACTCCATTATATGTAAGTATCATTATTCTTTATCGAATACCAATTGCTAGGATGAGGCAATCATCACATTTATATAGGAACCCACCCTTAAAATAGTTTTATAAAGACCGAGTACTAGAGTGGTTAAAAATATACGAGTCTCAGCTTAATTATGTGGGAGAAACTAAATCAAAATATAAATTTATTCACTTGTGTCGGCAGAGAGCGAAAAGGAAATTAGTGTTTGCAGCATGTCTTTATTCTCTCATTTCTATTTTATTTTACTTGGTTTTGTATTTCTTGGTTGGTGGGGTGGGGATATTAGGTGTTGGCAGGAGCAGAGGTTGTCTGCGTTGTGTACTCGAGTTATACACTTACCTAATGTACAACTTGATCACATGAAACCTCCAAAAATAAGTTTGTAGAGTACTCACTTTAATTCTGCCTAATTTGTTTGAACTCCACTTCTGAATCCTCAAATCATTATTCAATGCTACTAAATGCTATGTTTATATGTCCAATATAATGCGTAATACCGAAATATCTCAAGTACCTCATGTCCCTCACCGTCATACAAAGAACTATAATCAAAATCCTTAATATGTTTTCCTAATTTGCGAGTTATGCTGGTTTGCCTTACAACCTTAGGATTCTAGCCATTTCGATGTTTACTCCCTATCATGCTGGGTAGATGTTTTGCGAGCTATACATGTCCACACATATACAAGCAATCCGAGGAAAAATGTTAACAGAGACGATCCTTATACCATGTCCTCAGAGTAGACTAATACGAGTATGTCACATTATTTGCAGCAATTTTGCCATAATCTTTAGATATATTGAACCAAAAGGTACTTGAAATGGGTTAAAAACTTCAAATATCAAGTGATGATGTGAATAGNGCAGCAATTTTGCCATAATCTTTAGATATATTGAACCAAAAGGTACTTGAAATGGGTTAAAAACTTCCTATATCAAGTGATGATGTGAATAGAGGGCAAATCAACAATAGGATGCTCAAATCAACTTTAGAGACTAGAAACTGCCAAATAAAGGAAGTCATACCAATCTTCTTCGATAGTGGCAATTGAATTAGAGATACGAAACGAGAAATCAATCTATGGAGTACCTGCATAACATCACTGATTTGAACGAGAACTACTACAAGCCACAAACATTATTGTTTGCTCCTTATCATCACGGCAAGCAACAGTTGGACGATGCAGATAGACAAGTAGCATGTTATGAAGCATTTTGTGCGAAAAAACTGAAAGAAATGAATAGCCATGTCAAGGCCTAAAGTGAAATCAATTCGACTTTGATAAGATCATGCGTGTCCATACTGAACTGCAGTTGCTCCCACAGATTTGTAAATAGCTTCAACAAATTATCATATGAAAATAGTAACATCTGGTATATTGTTCCTAGTGTTTTTAAAAATAATTCTAAAGTTCTTGCAAGCCTAGGGACATCGCTGTAAAAGAATCTCAAGAATAAATGTTGATGTTACAAGTACAGTTTGATCAATAGGGGCTAATCAACACATCCAAGGGCAAATATTTTGCTTGCGGCCAAACGTATCTTGTAACCATGGAATTGTACGAGGGATAAAAGAATTGCTCCTCGGAATCCTGTCGACTGCTAGTCCTGCTTTGATATTGCGCTGGCTTTTCACTGCACTGAAGTGGAGTTGCCCACCCAATATTGTTTAACTGCAACCAGTATTTTCTCCGGGACAAGAGGACCGTCCTCGTGATCTACCAACTTCGAGTCATATCTCATACCTCCTATAATCTTCTTCACCTTGACAAGCACATCCACTTCGTCTCGGAAGATAATTGCACCTTCTGGCCGCAGTATTCGGTCCATCTCTAGAAGAATGTCTTCAAAGTCACACCTGTATCAAGTTGATCAAAGTTAAAGGTAGACATCATTAAGATTCACATTTTTAAATTTAAAAATGACATGAGTGTCAGATATATTGATGCAAAGGCTTGCCACAATGTGAAGCCATGAATAACCTCTATCAAGCATCCATTTCTCAAATGAAAGCAGAATTGTCGCATAAAGGTAATACTTACTTATTTTTGTACAAGCTAAAAACACCATTAGCGTGGATGAGGTCGTACGTCCTTGGATATGTAGAGAAGGCTTCACACCTAAATCAGAAAAATTATGGTGAGCAAAAGAACTATTTTCAGGTTTCTAGTGTAAAATCAAATATAAAGCTAAACAGAAGAATGATGCTCAACACTGCACAAGCCTGTAAAAAGTTACACTAAAAGGTCACGCTCGACAAAATAAATGCAAGCAGAAAACATTTTTATCCCGAGAATTGCAAATACACAACAATACTACAACAGCCTATCACAGGACCAATTCATGAGTTTCTGTGATATTAGTGCTTAACTGGATCACAAGTGAACGTATCATTTGGACATATTACTGACACACCAAGAGATACATTGTCAACATGTAATTAATAAAAAATTTACTTTACAATATAAAAAATTAAAAATGAAAACATATAATCTAATTTTTTTAATCAGCGTGTTAAGGATGTATCGGTACTTTTTTGAAAATTTGTGTGTCAGCGTGTCCATGTCATGCGTATCATGTCCAACATTTGTGTCCGTGTCAATGCTTCCTAAGTTAAAAACTTCAACTATCGAGTGACAAAGTGAATTGATGGCAAGCCAAAATATAAGATGCTCATGATTATAGAGACTAGAAATTGTGGGTAAAGAAGACTTACCAGTCATGATAAATACCAACGAGTCCCCTTTCATATATAACACCCAGGGTATTCTTCTCTGCAATAGTGGGCATAACATTCATAACCCAAAATTTGGGAGATTGCAAGGCAGCAGCAAATCCTCCCAATCCAGCGTTCATATCCATAATGTTGCGGTACCTTCCTGTGTCAATGATTTTGTTGATATTTTTATATGCACTCACATGCTTTTTCCATTTCTTGTTGTCCTCCAGATATTCCTCAACGGACACTCCAGAAACAGACCCACTAGCAATTCTAGGGGGAATGGCATATAACCTCTCAGAGAATGGCTTTACATCCACACTAGAAACTTCATCTCTGTTGGCATTGTTATATGTAGTAATACAAGGCTCCATCTTCTTGTACCTAATATGCCAAAAAGACAGTACATTAATGATTCAGTTTAGGATTTTTCTTCTGAGAAAGATTATGCAACTTGAGGCACTTTAAGGAGTGTGTGCGTCCACAATGCAACTACTATAAGTTAAAAAATTTTGTTTCTTTACATATCAGAAACCATGAGTTCGTATGCACACATGTACAAGGTAACTGCTTACCAGACATCATCAGGGTCTTCAGCTTTACAAAATGTAGCTCCAGAATTTTCTTGTGAGGAACGACATGAATCAGCATCCATTCTCTTCTGCCATATTGCAATTTCACCCTTCTCAGACTTCTTCTCCCAGCAGAGAAGTTTAGCAATCTCTTCGATCTTCTTTTGCTCTTCCTGAAGTTCCTCCTCAGGACGTTGCCATGCTCTGTAGTTAGTCTTCCAACTGATGGGAGGGCCTGAAAGCACCCAGTAGCCCCCAGGTCTAAGAACCCTATCAACTTCTTTCATGTATATACCATCTGCAATGAGAAAGAACATAATATTAATTTATGACGAGCTGTTCAGCAGAAATAATCTAAGTATATGTAAAAATGATACACTGCTGGATTAGATAGGGTCCTTTCACAATGAGAGGAATGTGCTGGTTTATATTTTGGAATTTGATTAATGGCCTATGAATTTAAATTATATGATATATATCAGTTTGGTTTGTCTATAGAAGATTCACAGAAAAAGATATTAACATTTGATTCTTACCATTCGCCCCCCAAGGAATTAGACACCGTGAACAGTGCGCCATATCAAAAGCTCTAGATGGGTAAGGCATCTTTACTGTTCCAAGAACACCAATAACAGCAGGTACTCCCCTTTCAAGAGCAAATTGAACCTGGGCTTCATGGGAATCTCTTGGCGCAAACGACATTGCTATAACATTCCTCTTCCAAAGATATGCACCCCAACTTGCAACCTAACACAATAAGCCATTTTCAAGAAGTTAATGGAAAAAGAATTTCGAAGAGAGATATTTAAATAAGTACATTAGTTATTCAAGAGAGTTTTGCAACACTCATCATACCCCGCAACCAGTGTCCAGCGCAGTTCGTACTATTCCATTTTCAATTGGTATTACTGAAGCAAGCTGGTCAATGTATTTATCAGCCCCTTGAGGAAATTGAGTTCCTCCACCAGGGAACCTGAACACATTGCCCTCATATTGAATCCAGTTCTGAATAGCCTTCTCGACTGTCAAGCTCTTATATGGTGCATTGGCATAGGGAACATAATCACGACTTTTAGGCCATGGAAATGGGGTAACATAACCTTTCGGTGCTGGAATAAGGCAATGCAACTTCTCTTCTTGAGAAGGGCAATGTCTCTCACGGTAGATCATATTGTCCCTTGGAAAGGTCATAGCACGCCTTTGATCTTGGCAAGGAGTGTAATCCGTGTAGCGAGAAGTGCATGGCTTATACACTTTCACTTCTGAATCAGAATCATCAATGGTTCCGGCTTCACCACCATGATGGGTCTCAAAATTGAGATTCGGGAGAATATTGCAGTTTTCTCCACTCTTGATCATCTCCAATGCTATACTGTCTCCTTTCCCAAAACCACTTCTCTGCCATGTTCCCAGTAAGTAGAAGAAACAGCATAAACCAGCTACTATAAAAATTGACACAGAACTCCTAGTCCTACTGTCTCCTGAATTGAACTTGTTTGCCATCACAGCCCTGAAACATTTATTACTTATATTTAGTAGAGATACAAGAAATTAAAATATGCATTGCTCCTGTTCTATTTTTGTTAAAATGTCGTAAATGTATGGTAATGCAACAACATAAATTGTATGCACATTCACATTAAGCAATAACCCAAATCAATATCAAATTCATGATAAAAAGGCTATCAAACTGATCTCTGTTTGACTCTTTAAACTGATCTTTGTTACCTCTTGAGTCCAACTCCAAGTCTTCGAAACGATGCACATTAGCAGATGCTACACCTAAGGTGCGCACTAGAAATCTAAAAATAGTAACAAATGTATATTCCAATAATAAAATATAAAAATTCATGTTCTAATAAAGTCATCGTGAAGATTCATCAAACAACTTAATTCAGCAGATATAGATCTCTAGTGAGACGATGTTAAGCGAGACAACAATAACACATATTTCCTCATTTGACTTTAAACAACAGTATAAGTCAACTAAGCCTGGATCAAGGAATCACAGCATAAACGATGTAGTAGGTTAACCAACGAAGGGCCAAAGACGGGCAAAATTACGAACAAACTTCAGAAAGCCCCCAATTTATGACTGTTTATAGTAATTAAACTCTCAAATCAAGTATAAGAATGCTTCAAATGTAAGGAAACACTAAAAAGTTGATACTCTGACAGGCAATAAAGATTATGAGGCTGAAACAGCACTGAATAGCTACACTTTAGTGCAGGAAAGAAAGGGTTCGCAGAAACGATTTAATTACAAGATCAAAGTTTCATTACATCAGAACATAAATCCTTAATAAATCGAAACCAGACTTCATTTTCATAAAGTTCATTAATTTAACCAAAAAAAAAAGCAATTAACTGATTTAAAGAATACGCTAAATTCTGAAATTTTATTTTAATTTAACATTGAATGAAAACTAAATCACGTACCTGAATACGCTAAATTCTGAAATATTCTTTTAATTTAACATTGAATGAAAACTAAATCTCGTACCAAAAACATCAGTTGATGCGAACACTGATTCAACGATCCGGAAAGCCCGTATCTTTATGCTTTTCTTTCACTGCAAACCCACTGAAAAAATTCTAAAAGAGCAAAGGTTAACAATAGATGGGATCATAAAAATTCTCTCTCAATGGAAGAGTGAAATATATATATATATCAGAGGTTTGTCCTTGCATATACAGATCGAGTATGCACCTCTCTCTCTCCGTCTGAAAAATATCGTACTCTTACCCAAGCAAACCTTTGTTTTGTTATTAAAAAGTAGGGTAATTAGTATGTACGAGGTTACTTTTCATTATTATCGTGAAAAAAAAGTTAAATCTTTTATTTTATTTTTTTTGCATTTTTATTCCTTTTTTTTGTTTACTTTTATCTTACTAAATCAATGACCTGTTCATTTTGATTGAGTAAATTCCAAAAAAAAAATAGTGTACATCTAACATTATTTTTATTACAATCGACCACCACGACCCCAACTCGACCTGTACATCTTAGCTAAAGATTGCCTGTGCATCCCATCCTCTCCTCTCCTCTCCTCTCCTCTAAATGACCATTACTTGTTATTTAAATCCCTTCTGCTTAATGCCGACTTTTTCTAAGAAGTCAATATCATAAATAAACATGAATGCATATGGACCCTAGAATCTTGCCACTTGGAGTATTTTTTAGATAGCGTTTTAAATGAAATGTAAGAAATCATTTTATACATCCTTGATTTTTTGTGTTGAAATAGATAGAGAAATTATTTACACATATTTAACATATTTCAAATCACAAAATCTGGAAAGAAAAATAAAAAATAGGGCATTAACAATCAGATTCAATTTTTTCATCCTCATGTTCTAAATGAAAGCTTCAACCTTGAAATTAGATCACAATCATCGCACAAAATCACAATTTCTATAGACATGTTTTAGATCACATTCTAAGAAATATGAAACTACAAAATAGTATCACATATTTATGAATGACTGTTACAAACACACAACCATATAAGTCACAATCATAAAATGTAATGTCATGATCACATTGGTCAAATCTTCACAAATGTCACTTAAGTAATCCACCAAATCATTTTTTTAGCTTGAGCTTCCCTCACAAGTCTAGCTTTAAAAAATCGAGGGAATGGATTTTGAAATACCCAAAGCAATTTTTGAAGAGCTTGGACTTCCAAGTTGAGTAGCATCCTTAAATGACACTAACGGTGGAATCATCATTTCCTTATAACATGTTTACGATTCACGTAATTTGTGAAGTGTATTTTCAACTTTCTTTAACATGTTTACAATTTGTGCATCATCAATAATTTCAAATCCAACTTTAAGCAATTTCAATTTGCATATAAGGTCAAGAACTATTACAATGAATAACAACGAATTAAACTTTTCAAATTTGTCCAAATACTTATCAGATTTTGGTTTTAAAGAAGGGATGGTTAATTGCCTAATAAATTATGGAGTTTAATTAGGTTGGGTATTGGATTGTGTCTAATATGGATGAGTATTTATGATTAGAATGTGTTTGGTTTTAATTGAGTCGAATAAAATTAATATTAATTTAGTTTCATTTTTTTAAATTTTTTGTAAGCATTTTGACAGTTTGAAATGGTTAGCAAAATATAAATCTAAATCAAACTAATTCAAAGTGGTTTGGTTCAGTTCAAAATTAAAATATTAACGGATACATGTACACCTAGACTAGTATTTTTGAAAAAAACGATTTTTCTTCAATTTTGTAGTTTGACAATTTCATTGTTCAGCGTTAGTTTTAGGTCACGGTCACATAACGTAATTACAATTTTTGCACGAAATGACAATTTTCCATGGGCACATGTTAGGTCAAATTCTTAAATTGTGCAAGCATATTTGAAACTATTATCATAGTTTTGTCACTAGGAGTCATAGTCACACAACCTATCGATTACAATCACACAACATATAAAATCACAGTCACAATTCTTTGACAAAATAATCGAAAAATAATGTGCCTGTGATCAGAATAATTGCTTATAAATGATTGTTTGATTCCTGCTTCATCAATCGATGCATTGTTAACGTTTCAGATCTTGGGTTTAAAGTTGGGATGGGTAATTGCCAAATTGGTTACTAAATTTAATTAAGTTGGGTATTGGGTTGCGTCTAAAATAGACAAGTATTTTTAATTGGGGATGTGTTGAGTTTTAATTGAGTCTGATAAAATATGCATTAATTTATATTCAATTTTTTAAAGCGATTTGACCGTTTAAAACGGTTTGCAAAAATTAAAATTTAAATCAAACCACTTCGAAATTGTTTGATTAAGTTCAAAACTAAAACGTTGATAGGTTCACAGGAACCCATACCAATAGATTTGAAAATCCAACCTCCGTTCAATTTTGAAGTTTGGTTTCATTGTTCAGCCATGTTTTAGGTCACAATCACATAACGTAATGACAATTTTTGTACGAAATGACCTATTCCAAAGACACGTATGTTAGGTCATATTTTTAAATTGTACATGCATACTTAAAACTATTATCACAGTTTTTTAATGGGAGTCATAGTCACACGACATATAAGATCGTTGGACAATTTTTGGACAATAATTTGTGAAGTGTGTTTTTTAACTTTCTCTAACCCTTTCGCAATTTGTGCATCATAAATAAGTTCAAATCCAACTTTAAGTAATTAACATTTCAAGCATGTTCAAATACGTATCATATTTTCTTTTCATGTTAATTGACACGGATCCTATCAAAATATTGGCTCTTTAGCTAATTCTTTCAACTCCCCGTAAACTTCACATAATTACTGAAAGAAAGTGTTGGACGTTAAATATAGAGAGCGCTGATATTGCAACACTGCATAGTTAACGTTTCAAGTCTTAGGTTTAACATTGGGATGGATAATTGCCAAATTGGTTATTAAGTTTAATTAAGTTGGGTATTTTGTTGTGTCTAATATGGATGAGTATTTTTAATTGGGATGTGTTCAGTTTTGATTGAGTTGGATAAAATTTACGTTAATTTATTTTAAGAACTTTTTTTGTAAGCTGTTTGCAAAAATTAAAATTTAAATCAAACAACTTCGAGTCAGTTTAGTTAAGATCGAAATTAAAATATTGACGGATCCACGTAAACCTAGACCAATAGTTTTGAAAAAGCAGTTTCCGTTCAATTTTACGATAGCCATGTTTCAGGTTACAATAACATAAAGTAATGACAATTTTCCTTAGACATGTATTAGGTCACATTCTTAAATTGTGCATGGATATTTGAAACTATTTTCATAGTTTTTGTGACTAGGAGTCATAGTCATAAGTCACAATCACACAACATATATGATCAAAGTTAAATTTTTTTAGCAAAATGATCGAAAAATACTATGCCTGTGATCAGAATGATTGTTTGATTCCGTGCTTCATCAATAGATGCAAAAACGATGAAAAAAATTGTGGACGGGAAGGAAACAATTATTATGTAGAAATCACGTTGAGAATTTGTTGCCAATTTATTGATCGATTCTGGATAATCATGTAGTGGAGATCCAAATTTTATTTTCAATTTTATTTGAGAAGTAATAATTAATCCTCAACTTATGTCAAAGCAATTTTTGAAGTACCCAGAGCAGTTCTTGAAGGGCTTGGTCGTCCAGGTTGAGTAGCATCCTCAGATGGAGCTAATGGTGGAATCGTCATTTCATTATAGCGTTTATATAATGAATAACAACTGATTAAACTTTACGAGTTTGTTCAAATACTTATCATATTTTATTCTCGTGTTAATTGACAGAGATCCTATCAAATTATTTGGTCCTTTAGCTAATTCTTTCAACTCATCGTGAACTTCACATATTTACTGAAAGAAAGTTTTGGGCATTACTTATAAAGAGCCACTAATATTGCAACTACTGCACAGTTAATGTTTCAGGTCTTGGGTTTAAAATTGGAAATTACCAAAGTTTTGGTTATTAAGTTTTGGTATTGGGTTGTGTCTAAGGTGGACAATAAATTTTAATTGTGATGTGTTTAGTTTTAATTGAGTTGGATAAAATTTATATTATCTTATTTTCAATTGTTTTTAAATCATTTGATGGTTTGAAACGGGTTAAAAAATTTAAAACGTAAATCAAACAACTTCGAAGCGGTTAAGTTTAAAATTAAAACGTTGAAGGATCCACGTGGACCAAGACCAATAGCTTTGGAAAAACAGTTTTTGTCCGATTTTGAGGTATGGTGGTTTCATCGTTCAACCATAGTTTTGTTTCATCATTCAGCTGTAGTTTTAAGTCGCAATCACATAACATAATGACTATATTTACACGAAATGACAATTTTCCAAAGACGTGTTAGGTCATGTTCTTAAATTATACATACATGTTCGAAAGTATTATCGTAGTTTTGTGACTAGGAGTCATAGTCAAACAACTATAGGTCATAATCACACATCAAACCACAGTCACAATTTTTGGACAAAATGATCGAAAAGCACTATGCATGTGACCGGAATAATTGTTTATAAATGATTGTTTGATTCAGTGCTTCATTAAACGATGCAAAAACCTTGGACAAGGACACAATTATTATGTAGAAATCACATTGGGAATTTGTGGTCAATTTCTACATCGATTCTGGATAATCATGCCGTGGAGGTCTAGAGTTTATTTTCTATTTTAGGATCTGTGAAAACTCTGAGAAGGAAGATAACTGATTGCTTTTTTTTTTTTTTAAGAAGTGATTAGACGAGAGAGAATATTAATCCTCAATTTAAGTCACAGAAATTTTTGAAGTACCCAAAGCAATTTTTTAAGGGCTTGGACGTCCAGGTCGAGCAGCATCCTTAGATGGGCTAATGGTGGAAGCATTATTTCATTATAGCATTCATATAACTCGTGCTGTTTGTAAGTAGTTTGACAATTCGGAATGGTTTAAAAATAATTCGAAATACAAATCAAACCATTTCAAAACGATCTGGTTTGATGTAAAACTAAAATGTTGACGGTTTCTTAAATTTCGTAGTTTTGTGTCTAGGAGTCATAGTTACACAACCTATATATCATAATTATACAAATAGTTGCAAAAACGATGCAAAATAGAGGACAAGGAGAGAATTATTATGTAGAAATCACATTGGGAATTTGTGTCTAATTTCTTCATCGATTTGGGATAAGTACGCCGTGGGCCCGTGGCACTCCAAATTTTGTTTTCTATTTTAGGATTTATGGGAACTTTGAGGAGGAAGATCGGTTATTGTTTTTTTTAGGAAGTGATGAGATGGGAGAGAATAATTATTATTATCCTTTTTTAATCTTCAATTTAATTCATATTATTCTCTTATTTAAATTCATTTACTCTTAATTTTAGGAAAGGAAATATTGATATATGACCTGATTTTTTAAAGAATTCTATAAGTTTAATATTTTGTCCAAATATGAGGCTCAAACAAGGTCTAAATGCTATAGAATTGTTAGGAGAGTTTGAAGGGCGCGACATTAAGGCTCTGTTGGACTTCAATTTTTTTTTGAAAAATGAGTTTTCTAATACTGATTTTTTAGAGAATGTGTGAATAATAAATAAAGAATAAATTTTGGTTTACGAGCAAAATTATTTTATTGAAATAATGTGATTAAAAATTAGTTTGAAAAAAAAAACTGAATTTTTAAAGAATGAATTTCAAACTTGAGCTAAATGGACACATTTCTTAAGCAAAATCACAATTTACCATATAAACCCTATTTTAAGGGAGAAATTGGTATGTACTCAACTTTCGTGAGACGTTTTTAAAGTACTGCATGTTTACTGGTTTTGAAAAAATCGCGCATTTTATAGTAATTATTAATATTTTTCACTTAGCCCTTGTTGACACCTTTAATTTATATTAATTTTTGTTAGTGTCATTTTCAATCACACATTCACAAAATAAAATATTCTACTTGTAAATTCAAATTTTTTTCTACTTTTTGACAACACATCCTTTTCAAAATACTATTCAAAACTCATTTGTTTGATTCAATGGGAATCAAACAGGAATTTCATTGTATCACCAATCATTCTGTAATCAAAATAGGCCCTCGCTTGACAACCATTATTTTTTAACTCTTTTTTCTACATACTTATTTTCGACAACACATTCATACAAAAAAAATATTTTATACGTAGATCCATTTTTTTTAACTTCTTAATTAAATATATTCCTCTAAAAATTATTATTTAAAATTATATATCTTTTTAAATAATGATTGTCAAACGGGACTACGTGAATGACAAGGAACCTTTTGGTTAATTAGGCTCAATAGTTAATAGATAATAGGTAAATGTGATATCAACCTAAAAAGTCATCACAGATTTACGAGTTTGGCCATAAATAACACTAATTAAATTAAATTATTTCAAATGACCCAAATAGGTTGTAGGATTGATTTGTTTGATTGTGGTGTCGATCGTCGATTATTAACTCCTTTGAATGAAAGGAAACAAATTTCCATTCTTTTGGCAAAGGGGAGTCATTTTGGCAAAGGGGAGTCACAAAATAAAATATTCTACTTGTAAATTAAAAAAAAAATTTCTTACTTTTTGATAACACATTCTCTTCAAAATATTATTCAAAACTCATTTGTTTGATTCAATGGGAATCAAACAGGTATTTAATTGTATCACCAATAATCAAAATAGGCCCTCGTTTGACAACCATTATTTTTAAACTTATTTTTCTATATACTTATTTTCGACAACACATTCATACAAAACAATATTTTATACGTAGATCCATTTTTTTTTTTTTTACTTCTTAACTAAATATATTCTTCTAAAAATTATTATTCAAAATTATATATCTTTTTAAATAATGATTGTCAATCGGGACTACGCGAATAACAAGACAAATCACGTGATCTCTAATTTTGATTTCAATTTTCTCCCTCCAATATGACCCTAAAATTTCGGCTTCAATTTTTGAGTAATTCTGACATGTAATTCACCATTTGTCATTTCAAATTGACAATATGACTACACATTGACTTAAAGAGGTTGCAAACATTTCTAGTTGAGTAATTGTGACAAAATTCTTGACATGTGACTGTAGTTGTTATCTTACGACCTTTCATTCCTTACTTTTGATATAAGATTTGTTACTTATTCACTAATCATAACATTTAATTCGCGATTTGTGATATTTCAAGTGGCCTGAACTTAATTGTTAAAATTTGACAAACATATTTTTAATTATTGAGTAATTGTAAGTCTCTGACACGGAGTCGTACACTGCTAATACAAATCATGTTTCGATTAATGATAATGATAGAGAATTGCATCCATTTTCCCCTTTGGTTGAATTTAGGGTTTTGGATCTTGTTGGGTTCGTGAAACTGTGGGTGTATAATTAGGGGATTTCATGTTGTTCGGCGATTTAGTCATATTTAATTGATAAGATTATTGGGCGTTGATTGAGGATGCATTGAGGAAAGAGATATTGTGGAGATGACAGAGGAGATGATTGTATCCTATTACTATCACTTTACAAATAAAAAATTAATTAACAGCAAATATGAAAAGATTTCAACTGCAAACTGCAGTATTTTTCAAAATATGAAACTTAATTTACTCTTATACAATTAGACCTGAGCATAGTTCTGGCTTGATTTTTGGGTAGATTCCAATTCAAATCGATCCAATTCAACTTTTGAAACCGAACTGAATCAATCCAAATTGGTTTGGCTAGTCATTTTGGATATCTGTATGAGTCAAAAAAATTGCCTCACATTTGGGTTAAAACATTTGCTTGCCTATATATATTTGTATTGCTTGCATAGTGCATATATATATATGTTAAAAGGGCCGATTTCTCCCAAACGCATCCTATATTCGATAATTTACCGACAAACAATTACTCCAAAATGAAAGAACGGCTACAATATGACTTTCAAGTTTACAACCAAAAATCTTCTCCTTACTTTTTTTATCTTTTGAAATTTGGAGTTTTGATAGAAGAGACGTAGCTGGTAAAAAAATAAAAAAAAAAATTTGTATCAACAGATTGAGTTGGTTAATTGACAGGTTGATTGCTTAAATCACAACCAACCTAACTCGAATTTTTAATGGTAAAAATTAATCGAATCAAACCAATTTTTTTTGGTTCAAACGGACCCAACTCGGTTTGGTTCAGTCGTTTTTTCTATTTTTTTTTTTTACCCGTCCCTTTATATAATGACAAAAAAGGATTGACATCGAATATTTTTCCATAAACAATAAGAAATGTGTACAATAGTATATAAAATTGTTAGGTTTTGGTACTCAATAAATTCGGACGATGATGTAAAATAGTTGTCGAATTATTTTGCGATACTATAGATTTGGCTCGACTTGAAAACGGCCTATACTTTTGAATGACTCAAGTTTGGGTTTGGATGGTTATGTTGTTAGCCAATTTATGGGATTAGTTGTGAGAATTATTTGATAGCCTATTTAGTGGACTGTGGCCCATTTTGGAAGGAGTGTTTGACCCAAAATTAAGTGACCTAGTTGACCCCTATTTTCCTTCCCCCATTCCCAGTCATGTTTTTGTGTGTGTGTGCAAGAGAGTGGAGAGGAGAGGTAGCCATAGAGAAGAAAGGACAACCAGGTTTTGTTTAGTGAATTTCTTGGTGAGTTCCAATCATTATTATTCTTTTCTCATTTTTCCCAGTGTGGGCTTCCAATCACCACCACCATATATCCTTTGTGGGGATGAAATTTGGAGCAAACAAGGTGTAGAAGTTTTAGGTCGAGCCTGGGTAGTGTGGTGTTCCTTTGGTTGTTTTCTGAGCCCGGAATCAAGGTTTCTCGAAGGCTTTTTCCCAACAAATGTTATTAGAGCTTGGTTGTTGAGAAATATGTGATTTCTGGGATGAAAAAATGGCTGGAAGTGGTCGGAAACGAAGTTGGAAAACAAGGCAGAAAACTGGATAGAATTCTGAAATTTTTCTTCAATCTGCCGGAACTGTAAATGCATTTTTCCGAGAATCCAAAGATCTGGAGGAGAAACGGACAGTACCGTGGACTCAGCAGGCAAAGGAGCAATCGCGTGAGGTCTGCGACAACGCTTGAAGCCTACTCACAAACTCCAGCAAGGGGCGTGGTGGCTTGTCGGGCTTTTTTCGGCGGTGGTCTGAAAAGACAGAATGTTGGTGCAGATGAGACGGACCCTACGGTGTTGTCGGATTTCAGTTTCGAGCAATACGGTGAAATTTGAACGATTTGGTGTTTGGACGTTCGAGTGTCGGGTGTCGTTTCATGTTGACAGAAGCTTTGGGGCAGATTGAGGTAGTCCTAAGGTGGTGAATTCGCAGCTCTCGATATTTATGAACCTTCAGACGTGGTCCACTCGGTATCGTGTTCTTTGCCTTTTATTGTTGCAGTTATTGTGAACGTGTATAGTAAAGATTTATTTTTCGCATTAGAAGTCATCGTGTGCGGTGACGTTATGTTTGGGATTACTGTGAATGGGTAATAATTGCCTGTTGCTAGACTTAGAAATTACTTGTTAATTATTTGTCTTGAATTCTATGCGAATTAGTTGCCAATTAAATTTTCTCATTATTTAAATTGCATGTGACCTTAAGAAAATTTACTTCACTATTCTATGTGAATTGTGTCGGTACTTTACTTGTGATCGTTGTTGGTTGTATTTTGCGTTTTGTGCATTTTTGGGTAAAATGACGAAATATTATGAGTTGTGCATATTTTAATGAAAATTGTTATTTTTTAATTTGGCAAAACGAAAATATTTTTTTCATAAAATTTTTTGATGGCAAATGTGGTCTAAAGCAAGTGCGACAATTAAGATGTGTTTTAACTGCGGTAATTTAGATATGGTTGAAATAGACTGTCTTATGAATGATAATAAAATGGAAGATTAAGAGAGTGGTGAGGCAAATTTTGTCATGGGGTCGAGTGATGACCCTAGTGAGATTTATTGAGAGTAAATCTAGTTACTGCATTTGCATTCGTGTGTAATCCTTTTTGCACGTGTGTGATCACTTAATTCTGTTGCATGGTGATATATTACACTTTCAATATGTTTGACGTGTGTAATGGCATGAATTAAAGTGATCTTATTACTTTGTGTAATGTGTTTGCATGCATATGTTGACCTATGGTCGACGTCTCGTTTTGATTATTACAAACAAATTGCTTTTATTTCTAACAAATTAATTTCGATTGTCTATAGTGACTATTGCAAATCAATAAAATTGAAGACACGAAGTTCGAGGCAAAATAACTTGCATGGTACGA
>CAIGRB010004571.1:7259-17694 GCA_903798255.1 Fraxinus quadrangulata | reverse complement strand
TTTATAAATAAAAATAACAAATTATTTTTAAAGTAACCCAAAATAGCACTTGTTTGGTCTCCAGTTATTTTTAAAATATATTTTATTTATCTCTTACATTCAATCACACATTTTTCAATAATATAATATTATAGAAAAATTCAAATATTTTCCTTATTTTTAAATCACACGTTCTCTATCAAGATACTATTTTAAAATGCTTTATTTCCAACAAAAAAAAAATAGAGCTCAAACATATTCATAATAAAACAGTTTAAAAATGGGATAATTGCAGTAAAAGTCTCAAACCTTTGAAACATTAGCAGACTTTTCCCAAACATTCAATTTATTGCAGCTGTCATACATAACATTTCCAAATGTTGCAGGTGAAGCTCTTTTGGACAATTTACATTTATAATTCTATTAATTGACCAAAAATTTAACTTTAACTACATTTTAATATTTTAAAAAAGTGTAAAAAAAGTAACTTTCCATTTATCACATTAAATAATTAAATAAAAAAATAAAAAATAAAATAAACACAAAGACAATCATCATCTTCCTCTCAACGCTCACCTTAACCACTCCTACCTAAAACCCAAAATTCACACCGACCACCGTCACCGTCACCGCCATCGCCACCTCCACCTCCACCTTCACCTCAAATCCAAATGCACCATTAGAAGAATAGAAAAAAAGATTAATGAATTTATTCACAATGCTGCTGCCACTTAATATGCAAATACCTCTGTGCCACCGTGTGGCTAAAGTGGACACACTTTCTTGAATATCGCAGCCATCGGCGGCCTCCANTCAATTTGGGATCCATTCGATATTTTCCTTGGGAGGTATCAGGAAGGAATTGGAATGGAATAAGATCGATTCATACAGAAGAAAATGTTCTCTATTGATTCAAACACTGTACATATGGGATAGGGATAGAGGAAGAGGAAAAAACTGAAGGTTTCACATAGTACTTTTGATCGAAAAATCAATCTGATTGATTTCGTACCCTTCGTTCAATGAGAAAATGGGTCAAATTCTACAGGATCAAACCTATGGCACTTAAGGAATCATATAAAAAAAAGAGAGGGAAAAATATTAAATAAAAATGAAGTAGAAGAATCCAGATTCCAAATGAACAAATTCAAACTTGAAAATGATCTTTCTGATTCTCGAAGAATGAGGGGCAAAGGGATTGATCGACAAAGATCTCTTGTTCTTATAATAGGATCGTGATTGGATCCGCATATGTTTGGTAAAGAGAATAATCTTCTCCTTTGAATTATCGATGTGGCTGAGAGCCCTCACAGCCCAGGCACAACGACGCAATTATCAAGGGCGCGCTCTACCACTAAGCTAATAGCCCGTCGTGCGAGCCTCCCACCCTCACTCACTCACCTCAAACCCAAAATCCACACCGACCACTTCCACATCCACCTCCACCGTAATTGGACATTTGAATGGGTTATTAGATAGGTCAAGCTTGCTTAATGATTTCAGTCTCGAGATTATTAGGTTGCGGTTCATATTTTCCCTAAACAGATTGAAAATTTTGGACTTGAGAAAAAATCAATTGACTGGAGAGTTACCAAGTGGACTGAGCGAGTTGACACAGCTACAGACTATTCGACTCGGGCCTAACTTCTTCACCGAAAAGATTCCTTCCGTACTCGGAAACTTGGTAAAACTCTCTTTTCTTAACCTTTCTAGCAATGCAATCACGGGTAAAATCCAACCCCATATAGGAAACTTGACTCAACTTCAAATTCTGGCTCTTTGAAGTAACTTTCTCCCATGCACGATTTCTACAACGCTCTTCACTAAACTTCAGGCTTTATCCTCTTTTGATATGTCGAATAACTCTTTATCATCCAAACATTCCACCGGAAATTGGAAAACTTGCTTCTCTCTTTTGTTAACATTAACATTGAACATTCATAATTGAAATTGGTTGGGTGCGTTGGTTCCCCATGCTCTATTTCCCACTCACACCTTCATGACATAGACATACATTTCGTAATAAAAACATTCGGGATACATATCCATTTAAAAACATTCCTTCTCACATCTACATTAAAAAAAAGCACTTTATGACTGAAACTTTATATATACTTATGAATGCATTGTCATGTATGAATATGTCATGAGAAGTATTTGTGACATAAAAAATGATGATCAAATATCATGTTCACGTAAGGACAATTTAAGTAACATGTTTATACATATAACTATATGACGTATGCATGAAAATAAAAGGAGGTTTGCTTACTTAGCATCCTTAGCAATTTACTATAAGAATGATAAGTGGATATGTCCCTTGACAATCACAAAATCAACGTGCCAAGAGATCCTAGTTCATTACGATAAATTAATAAAAGAAAACTACAACAAACTCATCATTCCTTATCATTATTATATTAAGTCGATTAAATAGAATTCCATTATAACACCATACAAAATTACCATCTGCTGGACGATTGAGGATACTTTCTCATGTCACATATACTGTTTGCTACTAGGCTTAAAAGAAAAGCTTTCACTCTCCCCCCTGAATAAGGCAAGGGCCGATTAGCCGCATCTTTCTTCTCTCACTCGAATTACGGGGACCTACACATATTAGTACAGTATATCGGGGTACCCGGCCGGAGTGAAAGAGCTTATCAGCATGCAAGTTGATAAAACCTAAAGGCAAGATGCGAAGGTACGAGCTTTTCCTTTGATCTTGGTTTGGTCATCTAATTATACGTGGATTAGTACAATTATTGGCATATTCACTATAGGAAGTATTCTTGGGACTGGACTGCTCAAGGTGTTACCTGCTTGAATTGCTTCAATAACAACTACATTATTATATTTAAAGTAATTTGTGTATCTATCCCAATGAGACTATTGTTCCATACCATTATGGAAGAAGATCCGGGTAAGATATGCACTTCCTTGGGAATAAAAAAAACCTCTTATAGTGAGTAACGGCTTTTAATTTCATATGCATCAACATTTATTTGTGATTTCAAAAAAAGACTAAACATAAATGCATTGATGCTAAGAAAAAGTTGAATCAAATATGTCTTAAAATAGCTGAGCAATTTACTTATTTTATTTTCTGCCAAACACAATTTGAAAATACATAATTTATAATTATATGTCAACATGTATAAAGTGTATATATATTAAAAACTTCATAACACTTACATCTATATGCATACGCTTGAGTATGAAATGATGAAAGAGGCCATGATTCCATCTAAATGTACTGGCTAAATAAGAATCCTAATACCTTCACCGAAGATGCAGAGACAGAAAGAGACGCCAAAATAAACTTTTGGAATTGGGGAGAATGTATAGTTCATTTGCAAAGGGGTGTATAAGTAGAAAGAATCAATACTTCTATTTTAGTGACGTTTAGTGAGCATAAAATATGTTAACTAAGTAATTAGGTACTCAATCTTGCTCTTTTAACTTATTTAGCCTTAAATATGATGACTGTGTTACTAACTTTCCATTATAAAACATATAGTTATTATTGTTGACCTATGGTTGATTTCATCATTAATGTTTTGATCATAACAAAAAAGATTAATATTATTTTTAACAATTGATTTGAGCGATGATAGTTCAATGTTAAAATCAATCAAGTATTGCCAAAATCAACTCATCATAAATCGAACTCGAAATAAAGATCAAAGTAAAAGTTAAGCATTCAAGTCAAATAATTCGAGACGATAGTTTAAAAGATCAAAATCAAGATTCTCAAATCGGGCTCATGAAGAAGGTCAAGATCGAAGTCAAGCATTACAGCCAAACGTCAAGAAAGATCAAGAATTTAAGAGTTAAACATGAAAGAAATTTCGAAACAAGATCAAAGACTAAGTTTCGAGATCATATGTAAAGATATAAATACTTCGATCTTTAGTAATGAATGACAATAGCTCAAAAATTATTTTGTGTACGGATAGTTATTTTTATATCACTTGTATAAAATATTTTTGATCAAAAGTAAGATTAATTTTTCAAAGTGATACTTGAACTTAGATCACATCTCAAAAATAAAAATAATAATAAAAAAAAAAAGTCAACTGGACCATCCTGACAAGGCATCCGATTTTATAGAAATTTTTCTGTTCATCCAGACGTCCGGGTCATCCGCAACAATTAATTTTTTGACCGTTTTGTGACCGCAACAACTAGTTGGTCATCCTTATTGTTCCGAAGGTCCGGATGGGTCGTCCTTATTGGTTTCATTTAGTCACACTCATTCTTAAACCTTAATCTTTAGTATAGTTGTATAATTAATTTCACATAACAAAAATTATCCAGTCTCCATTAAATCATTGCATGATTATTAAAGAAACTTGTCTCTTTTTAAATTTCGAACAACAATTCGAATTGAAAAGAAAAATTTAACTCAGTAAAGATTTAGACAATTTTACATCATCAAAATCAAGTATACAATAATAAATATATTTTCCATTTAAATCCGCCAAATTTACACATATATTATACAGAGAGAGAGAGAGAGAGAGAGAGAGAGAGAGAGAGAGAGAGTTGACTATTTTTGAGTGGTGGGGTGATGAAAGATTTGATCTTTTTCCTGTATTCTGCTGTACAAATGCACATACATAAACACGCGCACTCTCCCTAGAAACCTCCCTGTAATTCACTAAATTGTGCGTATGCACGTCTACCTCTATATTTATAGAGAGAGAAACATAGATAAAAATAAAATATATAGTCACAACAAATCAAAGGATGGCCAGCTGAGATTTCGCAACTGCAAAATCCCATTTTTATAGAAATTATTGTTTTACAATTTTCTTAGAAGAAACGGAGAAACAGAGTAAAGGTCTTTCTATCTCTCTGTCAATCTTACACAAACGCAACTTCTCATATTTATGCTTATATGTATGTATTTTTGTGTGTATGTATCTTCTATTCAGATTTTGGGTTGAACTGACTCATCCTTGAAATTTTGCAGTGAAAAGGAAATTTGCAGTCTTTTCTTAGTAGATGAAAGGGAACAGTCTCGTTTTGCCCTGTTGATCAAACTAAAAACGGTACTTCAGTTGTGTGTGTGTGTGTGTGTTTTTTTTTTTTTTTTTCTGGGTGTTTTATATTATGAATTTTGTTCGATCAGATTGAAATTAAATAATTTAAGGATTTTTTTTTGTATAATTTAAGATTTTCTTTTGTATATTATGTAAGATTATTTTGAATTAAAGGGTTAGATTAGATCTAGACTGAAATAGCGTGGACTGGATTTTGGAGTTTAAGTGATAAAGGTGTTAAAAATTCAGTTGTTAAAACTTAAAAGTTTGTTGGGAATTTTGAAAAATGATGATTTTATTCAGTCCTCTTCTTTATCCCTGAATCGAGGGAAGATTCCCCAGCTTAAGTCTGAAATTAATAAAAGGGAAACCTACTCTGGCTAGTCGAAAGAGAAGCCATGGCCGGTTTGGCTGGGCTTTTGAAAGACAAAAACTGCTTCCAAGTCTAAGAAACTGCTTTTGAGCACGTTTTGATAATTTTCTGGAAATGCTTTCCTGGCTAGAAGAATTTTTTGAATACGTTTTCAATTGTAAAGAACCTTAATTATATAACATTCTGTATTTGATGCTTTAAGTCGGAACTGGAGTTTTTCGATTAGCTTTTTCTTCGAGTCTTCAATTCATTTTAGGTGCAATTGATTCTATATATTTTTTCATATATTTTTTTGTACCTAGCTATGCTGATTTTGTTTCTGTAAACTAGTATTAGTGTAGTACATACTGTCGACAATAGGTGAGATACTTAACTGCAATCTGCAATGAGTTCTTTTGTTTTTTTATCGAGCTTATATATGGCTATTTATGGGGATGGGGGTGTTTGCAAGCTCTAACTCGGCTGTCATTCATGTAAGCAGACTATATACCTGGCTAGTGGATGTCTGCTGCACAGCTTTTGAGAATTCTTCACACTTTTTCGAGCGATGTGACCGGTAAAGCTTTGACCTTCTGCACAAGCTTGAAAATTTAACCCGCGACTATTGTCTTTTTTTCTGGCGATGAATGGTTATTTCTATTTGTATTTGTCAATCTTGAAGTCTGTCGTAGATTAGAAAAAGCATCCATATTTGCATTAGGGATCTGCATTTTAGGGAAGTTGAGGTTCGCGTAGTTAAATTACTGTCAATGAGAAGTGAAAATTGACCTGCAGAAAACGAATCTGACTTTTACCGTTCAACTCTTGTCTGTGAGGATAATTCTAAACCATTTGAATACTACGACAGTGTGTTTGACGCAGGTGAACCGGTGATCATGAAGGAAAATCGGAATGGGATATTATGCCATTATAATAGTTTCGGGAAGGAGGCAGATACAGTGGTCTTCACAACTAGAGAAAATTTTCAGTTCTCCAATAATGATTGTGAGGGTACTACAGATCCCTTGGCTTCTGATACGAAGGATAGAGAAAATTTGCCAAATAGTCCAGTGCTTGATTGTTCTTCGAAAGCTATGGATTTTATCCATATAAATGAAATTAAATCCAAAGGTTCTGATGTATCATCTGTTGCTGCTTCAGATCTGTCCGAGACAGACAGAAATGTGTACACTGATAAAAATATTATGGAACGTGAGTTGTCTGAGTTGGTAATAAGCTGTAAAGAGGTAAATTATCACATTGTCAAGGACATATGTATTGATGACGGGATTCTAAAAGAGGAGACAATGGCAGGAGGTGGATTAACAGGTTCGGGTTTGGAATATACCAAAGACATTGCTGTTAGTGAGTGTGGCACGAAAGAAGGAGAAGATGGCAAATCACTGGTTCCACTAGAACCAAACTTTGCCTCGAAAATTTCGTTTGACAAGGATACTACTGGGGAATGTGATCCAAAAGACTCCATCCTGGCAAGTGTAACGACGGTTGGTGCAACTGACAAGGTTGAATGTCATCTTTCAGAAGGGTCTTTTGTAAAAAACATGCTTCCCATGCAAGAATTTGGTACTCGGAGTTTCCTTAGATCTTTTCTTAACTCTCTAAACAGTGAGGAAAAGGAAGTTGCACAAACACTTGATCAGGTTCGTGTTTCAAAATTTCATTGATTCCATCTTATAATTTAATTTATCTTCTTTAAACAATTAAAAATGATGGTCGAGACATTTCTGTTAAAAATTCTTTCTATTCCATGAAGTTAATTCTATCTGTAATCGGTTTCTCAGCAGATTCCTTCTGGAGAAGCGAATAAAATGGTCCAATCTAGCAACTTATCGTACAACAGTAAAATGGAGTCAGAAAGCATTACTTTCAACTTCCACTCACCTAAACCTGCAGCAGCTTGCGGCATGAATGAGAGTATTGAAACCGTCAATGAACAATCTATGGAGTCCGAGGATAATAATTCTGACACTAGGCCGGTTCAGTGCGCTAGACCCAAGGATAGCAATGGAAATATTTGTGAACAACATGTGAAGGATGATAACTGTGACAATTCTTCATCCACTTGCAGCAGGGGCAACATGGGCATAGAAAATGTTAAACAATCCCCCGACCACAACGATAGATCAGATAATCAGTCTCTAGGCCAAGTCTTATTTGCTGGCCACATGGACAAAAATACCAGAAATGCTCACGATCAAGCCCTTGAGACGATAAATACTTCTAAGCACGGGGATGGGAATCTGAAAGCTCAATGGGATGATGGAGAGTCGAGCTTCTCTGCAGGAGACCACGTCACTTACTCAGGGCCAATACCTTTCTCCGGGAGCCTTTCTGATAGCAGTGCTGCTACCAGCACCCGATCTTTTGCCTTCCCAGTGTATACTTTTTTTCCTCTATATACTAGTTTGGTTTTTCCCATGTTAAGGATGTTTAATGATTCGCTAATGACAGTTCTTTCGTCTCCAGATTACAATCCGAATGGAACAGCAGTCCCGTAAGAATGGCTAAAGCAGATAGACGACATTTTCGTAAACACAAGGATTGGAGATCAGGCCTTCTTTGCTGTAGATTCTAAATGCTTCAATTTCATTTGTAGATTCTTAGTCTAGATATACGTGACAACAATTCGATATTTTTCTTAGGTTGTGATTATCTTACGACGTAGCTGTTGGGAACTTACTTAACATGCACACCGAAAAATAAAATAATTTCAATTCTCACCAATGATTTGTTTTTTTGTGTTTAGATACAAATTATGATTGAAAATTATACTCATTGTAAATTCCGTAAACTCCTTTTATGATATTGGAACATGAACCGTCACGATTTGCAATCCAAAAATGTCCAACCTCCAATAGAGAACAAGAATGAGAAAATTAAAGGTTTTTTTTTTTATTTTTTTTTTTATTATTTATTTTTTTTGTGTTAGCAAGATTATGAATTGTGTTGTGTTTTTACTAATATAAGTTTAAGTGGGCTTGTCTCGCCTTTTAAAATTAAATCCGATCAAATATTTAATTAATCTAATTAATTAAATTTGTTCATGAATTTATTAATCTAATTAATTAATTCGGGCCTATTAACCAACAATCCAATTAATTAATTATTTAATACTTATTAATTAATTAATTGGTAAATATCATTCTTCTGGTTCTCATTTTGTGTATGACCCATTAAACTATTGATCACGAAGCCTAACGATGTGAATTATTATTTTGATATAATCAAAATCAATAAATTAAAATATGCATTTTTAATTTATCATCAATTAACATCTGTTGTCCTAGATTGACATCAGCAATGTGTCGGGCAATACACGTGATGAGAATTTTCACTTGGTATGACAAAATCAAAATTGTTCGTTTACCGTTAAACTATAATTCTTTCGTCAATATGATTCGATCAATTACGAGATATGGATGTGTGTCAATCTCAATTATCGATCAAATATTTTACCACTCTATTAAGTCAATATAAGATGAAAACTCTTTTTCGACTTATGGGTATAACTTGACCAAAGATTTCAACTTAACTGAATGAAATGTAAATCATAACCTCTTACTATTTAAGAGTGATGAATCATCTATTGATTATTCTCAACCTTCATATGATTCTTGACATATCTGAACGATGTCGTATTAACGACTCATGGCAGAGTAACATTCAATATCACCAAAGTATGATTGTCTTTATATAAGACACTTTAATGACCTCAAGCCAAAAGACCAATTTCACTACCGAACGTTAGAGAATAACCACTGACACTCAAATAATTATTCATGCGGAATCTCTCGAACGAGTCTCCAATGTTTTATTCTATAACAAAATATCAATGTATTCATTTAAATATCACCACACTTTAACTTGTGAGATCAACTACTTCACAAGTAAGAAATATCACATGTGATAATCTATCTGTAATAATGTTATCCGTATCTCGTTATTACTTACGACTTCAGATGATTTAAGATTCGATCATATGTAATTTGTATCTCACAATCACAACTTCTTGTAATCAATAAATTACTAAAATTTGAATCTATGGTTTTTATTTAATTGAATTGAATATTAATTAAATAATAGATCTATCATAAAATTATATCAATTATATATATTAAAAGTATTTATGTTCAAAGTTGATTCAACCTAGAGTATAATACTTATAGTAGCCTCATGAAGTCATGGTTTTAAGTGTGATTTGAGCTCGTGCAAGGTTTAGATACCGTCTGAGTAGAAGTTTTTCTTTTGATTTAAATACCACATTTATTCATCTGTTTTATTATTTTCCGATTTTTTTGGGGATTATTGAGTTTTGGAGTTTCATTTTAAATGATCAATCTTGTTAAAATGAGTAACTTCAATTTTTATGTTGATTATTATGTTGTATTCAATCGACATGAGATTTTACGCGACGTGTTCACATAATAAGGTGGTAGTTTGAGAAACACCAATTCATCTATCTTCACATGGTGGTTCAATTAGTGCTGTAAATGGATCAAATATGGATCCGATCTGCCAATATCCGATCCGATCCGATAAGAAAATTATCTAATCCAATAATCCAACAAATATTTGATTGTTAAATCCATATCGGATTTACTATGTTATCGGATATCTGATCCGATAATCCGTCCGAAATTAATAAAAATTAGGAAAAAAATCAATGTTAAAATCAAATCATCATACATTAAACGAAAAATTAAAAATCGTCAAATAAACCGTTAACTGGCCGATTAACCGTAAACTGAAAAATTAGAATGATTTTATGTTCTTTAAAAAATTTTGAACTAACTTGAGGCTCACATGTTTTTAGTAGCAAGCCTAATAGTGACTTATACCATCATGATCTTCCCTTTTAAAGGATATATCATCTTCTAATTTTCTATTGACATTCAATGTGAGATAAGGTAAAATTGAATTTCAATTTTAATTCTAAATATTTTATTTCATTATTTTCATTAAAAATCAAATTATTTGTTACATGTTAATTATTAGTTTTTGAAGTTGTAAAATAAATTACAATAATAAATTTAAT
>CAIGRB010004552.1:21869-45398 GCA_903798255.1 Fraxinus quadrangulata | reverse complement strand
ATGAAAATCATAATAAAAATTGAACTAATTGAATGAATGAACTTACTATTGAAAGAAAGAGCAATTGACGTTGAAGTAAACTGTGGATTCTGAGTTGGGTACTGAAAATTAATATAAATGAATGGCTATATAATGACACAAAGAAAGGGGGAAAATATAATATAAACCTGAGGAAATGTACGAGGTTGGAGCAAAAAATTATTCGAGCAAATGGAAAGGAAGGAGAAGTTTGCAATGAGAGGTTGCGCGAGAAAATAAAGGAGGAGTTGGTGGTTGCATGAGATAATGGAGAAAAAGGAATGGTTGTACTGGAATTTTTGACGAATTTCAAGGATTTTTGACGACAATGGGTAATGACGACACGTGTGAGTTTTACTTTGCCTCTTTTAATATATAGTGAAAAATAGATTAATGCATGCAGTAACCTAACCGCGTCCAAAATATATGGTAAACATCCATTTTACCAAAAATATATTACATCAAGAAGAAAAGATAACATAAGTTTATGTTTGGCCCTCATTTCTTAAAGATTTAGTTTTAACCAAATATTTTATGGGAATTGCAATTTTTATCAACTTTTCAAATGCATATTCACCAACTTTTTATCAAAACTTACTAATAATCTAATTTTTATCCAAACCCGAAGCTAATTATGTCCCTTGTTTGAAGGGGATTAAAATCATATTTTTATTAAATTTTAATAAAAGTTGGTGAAATTTGTGCTTGAAAAGTTATGAGTCCTATAAAATATGTGATTAAAATTAATTATAACTTTGACTTAAATTAAAATCTAAATTTTGATTCATACCAAACAAGGGATATATATAACATGTACGCTGGACATGTTCATGTCGAACATGATAGCTACACGTCATTAACGCGTGGCTTGGCATCAATATCTCTAGTTTATAGACAAATCCACCATTATGGCCTTTTAATTTGTAGAAGAATGAATTCGATCAACAAGTAAATAGTTTAAGTTCTTAAAGTAATCTAGTTTAATTACAACGTACATCTTCTTATAATGAGAACACTAATATATGTGTCACATTACTTATTGTGCATGTTTGGCATTATGATTTAAATGGATCAAATATGCTTTTTATTCACATATTTTTAATAATCCACAACTACTACTCACTTGCAATTATACATTTCTTAGAATTCATAATTTATAAATGCTTAAAAACACTTGCCGGAACTAGATTCAATGATGCTATTAATATTGCTAAAGAAAAGTTGCCATTGAAATGAAAATTGAATGTATAATTCAAGTAAAATGAATAACTCGTAGGAAGACACATTTTGATTAAAATGCCATTAGATATAAAATTTCCTCAATATTCTTTTAGTATTGTAAGTAGTAAGTTTATTAATGAATTGTAATTGTACTCTAGTATCTCAAAAATTATTACTATTATATCCCTAATCTTTTTCAATAAATATGATGTTTTAGTTCTCAATAAAACACACACAAATTTATTGACTTCTCTAATTCTTTTCTCTTTTTCTCTCTAGTTTATAACAAGTTATCAGCATTGTTAGGTTTTTAGTATTGGCGATTCTGTGGACAAAATGACTAATTTGCAATGTGCTGTAAAAATCAAGGACCTAGAGTGTAATTTGTATAAGTTGGGTTATGAGGTCTAGGGTTCGAGTATAAAAAGAGGAGAAACACGATGCCGCATTTTCGCTAGCTTCTCACCCAGTTGGCGCTTAAGCTACAAAAATAGAAACACTGTCACCCGCCGTCGTCGAGCTCTCGCTCGAACAACAGGTCAATCCGAAAAACCATAATTTGCCGTTTTGAAGTATTTTTTCTGACCTATTCAATCTAATTACCCTCTCCTATAAATACCCATGCATATATACAAAATTTGTGGTGGTTGTTCATTGTGACTTTTCTTTATAACACTTACATATTATTCTTTGAAAATTCAAGAGCTTGTTCATATATTGATACAATCACAGATTGGGGGAAAAACATCGAATCTATTGAATCCAAAACACCTACTTCCTAAACACACTTAAGAATGTGCTTTCTCGGTTGAACTTCGGAAGCTGGTGAGTCCAACTGATCTTGAAGGTTACATGAATTAGATTGGGAAGTCTAGTGAAATTAGCTAGGCAACGTCTTACTGTAAATCTATATTGTCTACAGTGAAGATAATTGGTTTGGTCCTGGAGTTTTTATTGGGTTGGGTTTCTCCGTCGTCAATATTGACGTTATTTATTGCTTTCTCATTACAAATTGCGGCAATTCAATTTAGGATAATTGGACTGTTTATTTAACCATTTAGAAACAATTAAAAATGACTTGTTACTTGTTAATTGTATAATTCTGCACGTAAGGTCAATTTTAGTTAGTAAACTACATAATTTCAAGCACGAAATCTTAATCATTCAAAGTTTAGTAAATGTAATAATTTTTTTTCAATGTTAATCATCTATCACATATACCGAATTAATTTGGTAACATGTTAATTTTCTATATAGATAGATAACGCATAATTTTTGTGTATCTAAATTTTTTGCCACAATTTGCTTGTACAATCATACGTAGTGGTAGCAAATGGGCCGAGCGGCTTGTCGGCTGCTTGGGCTTGTCCACTGGCAAGCAGCTCATCCAAGGTGAAGGGTTTATTATTATTATTTTTTTACATGGCTTATCTTAAAAAAAAACTGAAGAGCTCGCGAGCTGAAGCTCGGCTCGACCCCCAAGTAACGAGCCGAGCCGAGCAGAGCAGAGCCCGTGTGCATATGGGCGGAGTAGAACCTGTGTGCATACGGGCCAAGCCGAGCCATCTCTAATCATACGTGTAACTAGTATCTTCTATCTGCTGTCACCACAATCTATTTTTTTTTTATTGGTATGTGTACATTAATTTGGTGAAACGTGAATTTTTTTAATATACATATGCATTAATTCCCAATTTTTTATTATATACGTGCGAATATATATAAAATTTTGGGTATTCTTTCTCAACAGTTGCTTTCTTAACAATCTTTCTTTAAATGATTTTCTCTTACCAAATTTATAGTTTTTTGTCTTCTCTTACAATCTTTAGGATCTTTTATCAAGAAACTCCTACACTGAGCAATAGAAATTTCAGTGATTTGCTTCTTGATCTGTAAAAATGAGTCACCTCTATTTTTATCTAATGCGGATAATATGTGGCTTTCTGTAACAATTATTCTACCAATTACCATATTTTCCAAACAAATATTAATAAACTCTTTAAAACTTTCAACTGAACAACAAAGCAGTGTGGATGAGGTATAATTACCTAATGGCATAAAATGTAAAAACTTAAGAACAATATATTTGTAATGGTCTTAGAGTACTTTACCGTTCAACAAATTAATTTTTTTCAAATACTGATATTTTTCAAATAATTTTTTTTTAACTCTCTCTTGGATTTTTTCTCGACCTTCTAAAAAGACTTAAGACTATAACCAAAAAAGATTTTCATCATGCTTAAAAAACTTGAACAAACTTAATGAGTAAAACAACCAACTTAACTTAGAGGATTATTTATCTTTTTGGTTATGGAATCCAGAATAAAGAGGCTAAAAGCGTTAAAATTATTTGAAAAATATAATCTAATACTTTTGAATAAATTAATTACTTGGTATTTCCCCTTTTTGGCCTTACCTGAAAATAAAATACAGTAAACAAAAATTACGAACAAGAAAAAGTTTAAAAAGAACTTACTTTTTATTTCTGAGATCTTCAAATTTAAAAGAATTGAATTTACAAGGCTGCTTTCTTTTGAGTGTGAGTGTGAGTGTGAGTGTTATCGTGTGCTATGATGTTATCTTTTCTCTATCCTTTTTGTGTGAGTGATGTTGGTACTTATAGATGTTGGTGCATCACGTCTTTTCAACTTTACAATTGAAAAACAAAATAAATACTGTTTTCACTTTACAGGTGTATGATATGCAATCAATGTCTCTTTACACCCGTGAGATTTTTTCTGAAAGCTTTTATCTTCCGACCCTATTTTTTTGACTTCTTTGACATGATAATTGTCCTTCAAAGACTATTCATCCGGCTTTTGCTTTTCTTCACGTTTTTCTTCTTTAAATGCATGTCTGTTGCTTGTCCATTTATCTGTCAGTCATCTCCATTTTTCGTCATTTATTTCTTGAAAAGCCATAAGATATGGCTATTTTTGCTCGATATTAGGTGCATAATTTTTTTCCGTTTTAACCTTTAAAGCAAGATGCTCTTGACAGAAAATAACTCTGTTGCCCCCACTGAGCTACAAGTCTGAAATTATTATTTTGAATTTCCATTATTGCCAGTGTCTCTGAAATTCGTATTTCGTAATCAATCTGTCTAACTTTTGTATTTATATTGGTCTTTTTGGAAGGTCGTAATCTTTTTGCTCCTTCATATATATTAATATAGGATGATAAGCTGGAATTATAATGTCATCATTTACAAGGGGTTGTCTGGAAATAAACTGAATCATCAAAGGGTGATTTTTTAACTCGCTGAGAATCTATTTAAGTTTGGGTGAAAAAAATCTAAATGATCTGTTTAGAACATATATGGTGTCTATCATGCCGAATTTTAAAGCTGAATAAAAAATGTTTTCTTCTTCAAAAATTGTATAATAAAAAAAAATTGTAGGGTAATTATGTCTGAAAAAAGCTGAGCTATTGATCGATTCATATTTGGGGCCATATTTAAGGAAGTATCTGTTTTCATTGTGGTAGTAGCCTATAATTTGAGAGAAATCAATAATTTCTTGTATAAATGACTCCTTTATTGCACTTCGAACAATACGGGCACTATAACCAATTTTCTGTTCTAATTCATATAAAGTTTTTTCTTGTCCTGCAGCTGTAGAATTCGTTAGTTCAATAAGTTTTTCTATTTTATTAGAATAATTTCTACTTGTAGATGCAATATCTTTAGAAATAGGTCTTCCAACAACATCTTTAGAACTTAATCTTTCTAAGCTGTCATGTAGCTGAAGAATCTCATGTTGATATTTACTAATAATCTGTTGAGATGGCGAGATTTTATTTTCAAGAATCTGTAAACTTTCTTCTAATGACTGTTTTCTAAGATTTACATTTCTAACAACTTTGGTCATAGTTTCACAACTACCACAAAGTTGTATTAAAGATGAAGATGGCGCTTGAGAACTAGATGGTTAAATGGTCTGTCTGACTCTTTTAGATATATAAAAATTAAATCCTATAATCTTTCTACAGAAATTTAAAGTTTCTTCTGATGTGTAAAATCCTTTGAAAAAAGGGTCTGAAAATCTTTCTACTCGTTGCAATACTTTTGGCCAATAATTATATATACCAAATTTTCTACCTTTAACTACTGTAAAGAAACTAAAATTTCTGCTTTCTACTTGATTATGAATCTGTATAAAATGATTAGCTAAGGCGTTAATGCTGTCTAATTTTTGTTTAGAGTCACGTGCCATCCAGAGATTATCTAGTAGACAACGCTCTCTTTCTGATATTCTTTCTAAATTATTTCCTCTGAATTGGAGATTAGATCCTTGTGGGATAAATTTACTATTGGTAGTACTTTGTTCTCCACTAATAAAAGAGAAACCTACGAAGTTTTTAATAGTGTTTCTTAATTGGTACACTATATTAAATTCTAGTAACTATTTTGATAAATATTGTATTGAACCAAAAGTTCAGTAACTCTTGTGTTTTATTTTGTGGCATATCTAGTTAGATCATCACTAGATCAATAATGATACGAAATAGAAATTCAAATGGACATTTAATGAAGAACCAAAAGATTCTTCAATCCAATGAATTCCTACAAATTGATCTACCACAATGTACTGAAATGGAAAATAAAGAATGTTGATAATAAATGAGTAGTTTGAACTCTTATATAATATCTAAAGACCTACCAGGTAATATTTAATAATGCTATTTATTGATTGTCAATTTGAATGAACAATTCTTTCAACATTATGGGAGAATTAAGAAGTTAAAAATAATGTATAAATGCATCATCATCTAAATCCTCACAAAAGATCGTTTGAAAAAAAGTTTGAAAAATAATTCATTTAGGTGCATTTATTGATAAAAAAGATCAATAATACCTCACACGTCAATTTTAAATGCTCCAATTTGAATTAACTTCTTATAGGACAAGTAGTTAATATGATATTTGAAGACAAGTCTGAAGCGTGATAATATTCGATTTTAATACAAAAATTTTCAAACGAAAATAGAGCAATCAGCAAAGATGGTCCTATTAACGAGACATATACTTTTGATGAGTATTTAGACATAACAAATTTTAAAACCTTGGAAGAGGTTCATGTACCTGAAATAATGAATTTTGAAATATCTCAATAAGTTACGTCATTATAAGAAAAGAAATAGAATCGAAAAGAAAAGAAAAGAAAAGAAAGAGTTGCTGATTATACGTTTGCATATGATGTACTGCATCATATTATGAGTAGCGAGAATATTAAAATAAATTCGCCATCGATCGAAATAATGATTGGTCAAATAAAATGAAGTGATCCTAGTAAAATTGAATTTACTAGAGAAATCAAAGCTTTTAGATCTACAATCTAAACATCTAAATGTGCATATTTATGCAAAATGAAAATGGAATAAGTAAAGTCGTAATATGAAATGTATAACTTTTTAGATAATAAATTTCTCAAAAATTTGTATAAATTTTTAAGTTATCACGTGGTGGATGTATTCACAAATCTTTAATTTAAATTTGATATGTATATATTTGATTATGGCCAACACATCTAGCATGCCTATTAATGTTAGTTTGAAAGATTTAATATACCTAAAATATATAATTCATGTGATATTATCATGAGGCAAGTAAATACACGTTATACACTTTTCCCTTGATCAAGGTTTTGTCCCATTGAATTTTTCTAGCAAGCTTTTTAATTAGACAACTTTTGTGACGTATTTAAAATAATAATGTACTCTTTTCATTCATTAAGATTTTTCCTAATAAAGTTTTAACAAGACATATTCTTTGTGTAATGAATGCCCATAACACAAGAGACATTTACCATCAAAGTAATACTTTAATATGTATGAGTAGAGGTGGGCAAAATTCGATCGAACCCGTCAAAACCGAACCAACACGAGTTTGTATCGATTTTCTTGTTATTTTTAAGTGTGTTTGATTTTATGGCTGTGTAGACGAGTTGAGTTGGGTAGAATTATGTGTTAACTCATAAAAATTGAATAAACCCGTCCATGTTGGGCTAAATTTTGATCAAACCGATCATGTTGGGTTTGGATTGAGGCAAAACCTAACCCAACCCATGCCCCCGCTATATGAGATTCCTCAATAGATCAACAAGAGCTATTTTTCGAATCATCATATTGCTACAGCAGTCAAAAATTGATAAATATCTTGTATGAAGACGATGTTATTTGAAAATTATACAAAACAACATGAGACATACTTTTCCAGAAATTGTAATATTGAAAACATTGATATACAAGACATACATGAATTGATACAAGAATTGAAATCGGGGGAGCAACTGTACTATTTTTTTTCGATTGAGTTATGTCCCACTGGATTTCGACAAGGTTTTAACAATAGAAATATTTTATAATGTATCATTTAAGGGGGAGTGTTGTAAATTGTAAGTTTATTAGTGAATGACAATTGTATTCCTACAATTTTAAAATTATTACTATTGTATAGCTAGTTCTTAAATATGGGATTTAAGTTCTCAATAAAATACACACAAGTAATTTATTGACTTCTCTCATTCTCCTCTCATTTTCTTTCTAGTTTATAATATTTAGGACCAATTTTTTCATTTATTTAGTAAATCAAGCAATTGGATAACTACATCGAATGTTTGATTAATTCATTGTATATGAAAAAAAGATCACTATTTTCTTTTGAAAAGTTAAATTTATTGGATGGTGTTAATTTGAAAACATATTGTGATTTTATTGAGATGGTTCTAAATCATGGAATTTTTTGTGATCTTGATGGCCAAGAATTGTTTGGAGAGCTAAGACTTTTACGAAATCTTTTGCAAAAAAAATAAAAAGAAATAATAATAATAAAAAATATGGATAACTGTTGAGATATTGACTTATTTGCAAAGATTCCATTGTTTTACAAATTTCATTATTGCTTATAGGATATTGTTGACAATACGTGTTATAATTTCATCTGTTCAACCCCTGTTTGAGTCATATTATTTTTTTATTCTCATTTTTCTACTCATTTTTATCCACACATTTTTCAATAAAATAATATTTTCCATCACATCAATAATTTTTCCTTATTTTTTAACCACATTTTCCCCGTCACATCAACAAAAATGCATTCTTTGCCCCAAAATGTGCACCAAATAGGAGCTCAATAAAGGTTTTCAAAATTGAAGTTATTGAAATATTACTTGCGATCAACCATGTCATAAAAAGATTCAATATGCTAAATTTGATATTTTATTGAATATGATTTGCAAGAAAATATTGATTGCAAAAGTACAATTATTGTTTTTGCTTCTAGAAATGCAACAAATACTTTTGAATGATTTGCTGCATTTCTATATTTACTTGGTAGCTTGAGGTATTTTCTGCTTTTTTTTCCCCTCAGATGTAGTCATATGGAATTTCTTGAAGATGTTAAGGAAATGATACTACTTATGTGAGAGTTTTTGGATGTTTTGAAGGTGCTTTCAACCATAAATAAGTGTTTTTATCTGTACCTTTTCTTTTATGATATAAAAAAATAAACATTGAAAGGTAAGTTTTACATTCAACTTATTAACGTATAGCTTTATTTTGTTTTTCTTCATGCTTGTTCTTAAATTAAAGATGGCCACTCTTTTAAATTTTGTATCGAGCATTCAAAATCTCACAATGGACCGCTATTAATTACAAGTTCAAGTATTTTCCCAAATGCTAGATATTTAGCAAATAGTCCCATTTAGACCATCAACAATTTCTTAATAAAATTTTGATATCTGCTACTTGTACATGGTGAATTATCCTGTACAAGTGTTTACAGCACTGCATTTATTGCAAACACTGCATTTTTTTGACATGTCCAATGTAGTGCTGCATCTAGACAATGTACAAATAGACTTACAGTAAATTTTATTATGTCCATGTTTGGTTTAGATAAAAATTAAGCTCATGTTGATAGCGATTAAATTTCAAATTTTAATCTAAATCTAAATCAACAATTAATTTTAACTACATATTTCATGGGATCCACTACTTTTCAATCACATATTTTATCAACTTTTATCAAAATCTACTAAAATATAATTTTAATCCACATCAAATAGGGCTAATTTTTAAATATGTTTTGGTAGAAGTTAATAGAATATGTGGTTCAAAAGTTGTGAATTTGTATGATTATGATTCATTGTTAATTTGGCCTAAATTGTAATTCACTTTTTAAATTGAATCAGACATGAATTACATATACAAAAGTAAAATTGTGCATGTGTTAATACTTTTCATTTTTAAATATGTTTCAAAAAACATCATTACTTACTTAAAAAGTAACTTATTTAATTCTGAATTCATTGATCGACAAAAAAATTATTTAAATAGTCACGTGCATCTAATAAGCAAAATTTGCTAAAATGGAAATTCTACTTTTATAAATTAAATATAAAAATTAGGTAAAATTAAATGTGAAGAAAAATTGATTGAGAGTGTAGCCGTTATTTTTTTTCACAAAAAAGGAAGAAAAACAAAAGAAGGATTAATTTCACGTATGACCATTGAACTTTAATTTGATTCAGGCACGCAATTGAATTTTACAAAATGTTATATTTTCGAATTGAAAATTTTACATGTTCATGTTACAAGATGTATGATTTAATCTTAGCGGTGTATTCAATTGGATTTTTGAAAACTTTTATTAACATTTTTTAAGTGATGACTTTTGTGAATTTCGTAGACTTTTATAGACTTGTACAAAATTAGTAGAATCTTTTAGATTTTGATTTTAAAATTTTTATAGACTTTTGAAGAATTTCGAAAACTTTCATTTAAAATAAAAATTCACTTGAATTCCCACCTAAAAGGTCGAGGATCGATCTCCATCCCGTTCACCCATGTAATAAAAAATTTTTNAAATTTAATGAAAAAATAGTCTTTTTTAATATAAAATTTTATTACAAAATTGATCTTTTAAATAAAGAATTGGATGAAAAAAATGTTAGAAGAATTGTTAATTCCATTTTTCGGTAAAGAATAAAGAGAAACAACAAAAAAGAGAGAAAAATGAATAGAGAACAAACATAACACGTAATAGAAAAAATAATAATTTTTTATAACCATAGAGTTTGTAAAATGGAAGAAGAAAGAGAATATTTAAAGGACAATATATATATATTAAAAGTCACCCAAAATCTTGGTATGTATGAGAGACTTATTTTAAAATTTTATTTTTGTACTTTTTACGTTAAAATTAGTAACCGGAGACTTTTTAAAAAATCTTTAAAATTTATTAACATTTTGAATGCCAAATTTTTTTAGAGACTTCTAAAAAGTTTTAATTGAATATGTCAAAAATTTTAAATACTTTTTATAAGTGTATAAAAATCTTTATTGAATATACCAAAACTTTTAGCCTTGTTTGATTTTCGTAGAACATAAAATTTTAGGTTAAAAATAGAACTGAAGTAGTAGTCTATATGAGACACTTTGTAAAGTCAGCGATGAGGCTCAAATAAATTAAAGAGTGGGGGCCAAGGTGACACTAAGCCCCCATTTTATAGAATTTTATTGGAAATAATGAGTTTTTAAATAGAAATTTTTTGAAGAATATGAAATTAAAAGGTATGAAAAATTCTGGTTTATACGAAGATTATTTTATTATGATAGTGTAATGTTAAAATGAATATAAATTTTTTAAAAAAAGAATAAATGTCAAACAACGAAAAGATGAATGGCCATTATTTAAATTAACCAGAAATGTAAATATTTATAAATTCGCCGAAAACCCCGTGTTACATAACAATAAGCCGCCTGCGATTGAATGCCAAGTCCTATGACGTGTCTACGTAGACCGGATCTCGACAACACTTATCTCCCCCTGTAAATTACGTCCCAGATTACTATTAGAGGAGAGATTTTTCACCCGCCCAAATTTTCTTTGTATCATTCAATTTTGTTAATCAAAATCCTAATAATCAGATCAAATCTTTGTACAATTCATTAATTTCAGACCCCATATGTGAATAATTTCGCAGTTTCGCATACAAAGAATAACTAAAAATGGACGCGGTGTCGATCCGGGTGCCGTATAAGAATTTGCGGCAAGAAGTGGAATTGGTGGGCGTGGATGAATCGGAACTGCGTCGGTTACAGATCCATTCGTCTAATTCCTCATCGTCCCCGTCCAGGATATCCGACAGCGGAGAGACGCCACCGGATTCGAATCAGAACCAAAATGTTGAGCCTCCGAAAAATTGTAGCTTGGTTACGTTGATCTTGAGTTGTACGGTCGCTGCTGGAGTTCAATTCGGCTGGGCATTGCAGCTCTCCCTTCTCACTCCTTACATACAGGTATTATTATCGTATACATATTTACTTCTGTTTCATTGTACTGTTAAAAAGCGTAGCTTAATCTAACGGACGTGGTATTTATGTGTTATTTTGGTGGATTGATTAGTGAGTGTGGGTGTTCTTAGTTTTTATTTTTTGGACTTTTGTGGCCTGTATCTTTAGGATTTTGGGATAGTGTGGATGATGATTTCCGTTAATTGGATTTTGGGATTTTTCATTTTTTCCCTTGAGTGGATATAAAGTCATGATCTGAAAAACGAAATAATTGTTTTTTCTTTATATTCGGTTAATTGTATAGAATTGAACAACGCTCTGTGTATATGGCTTTGTTGTTTTTGGTGGGGTACGAACAAGTTTAAACAGAAATGTAGAAAGTATGGTTACTTCTTCTAATGGAATCAGTTGGTTGGGTTTTAGAAATGTGTTATAGAAATGCTAAACACAGAATTCACCAGAGGATTTGATGTAAGATGTGAAAGATGGAGGCAGTAACAATGTATAAATTGGAGCAACTTTATTTAAGTATTTCCGTATGCCATCTACTTGAACAAAATATGAACAATGAATTTATAACTAATTTCAGAGTGATATTTTTATATGCATTTCAATGATCTAATCGAAATCAAGCAGCCAATGAATTAACAACAAATAGAAAACTAGATAAAAATTAATGGTTGAGATAATACTCCCAAGAATTAAATAAAGATTCCTTTCTTTCTTTTTGTATTTATTTTGTTGTTCTTCTCTTACCATTATGCTCTTTTCCTAGTTTTTTCATTTCAACACTAAAAGCCACTAATATCTCGCCCACGGGGCACTTTTGACAGCTATGAGCAGTTGTGCATGGACATATCTTCTTCCATCCCCTCACTTGTGATAAGCTGATTTGCAGATATATTTACTTTTTTATTGTTGTGATTACAAATCCCATTTGCTTTTCTTCATTTCTTTCTAGGGATGACAAAAAAACCCGGTCGATTTGAGACCCGTGTGCCCCGATCCAAATGGGCATGAATTCCTTGCCATGTTGGGTTGGCGGGCGGGTTTGAGACAAGTCTTGCTTGGACTTGATCTTGGAATGGGACAGGTTTTCCCCATCCCATTTAGTATTATTGATAAAATTAAGCCCTTGTTTGATCCTCATTATTTTTAAAATACATTTTTCTTCTTCTTTTTTTCAATCACACATTTTTCAATAAAATTATATTACACGCTAACCCAAAACTTTTTCTTATTTTTTAACCATACATTTTCTATCAATCTACTATTTCAAAATGCATTCTTAACCAAAATGGAGCTCAAACAAGTGCTAAATTTCAAATAACAACAACAACAACAACAATAATAATAATAATAATAATAATAGTAAGAACAATAATTAATTATTAAATGGAGCAGTAAACGGGACAAATGAGTGTCTGCCCCGTCTTAAGTGGAGCAAGGGGCATAATCCCCAACAAGGTTAGGCTTAGAGTGGCCCCTTGTCCCGAACCCTTCCCATTGTCATCCCTATTTCTTTCAGCTATTAATTGAGTGGCTAGTGTAGCATATTAGCTGCTTGTCAATTATAGTTGAGTATTATGCCTGCTTATTTTCTTTAGTACCATTTCTTTTTTCACTCTGGCATCACACTACTAATTGGAGGTGGCACAAATCGAGAATAGATTAAGAGAATGAAGACTAATGTCTCCCGCTATGTCTGACCTAAAGAAGCACTTGTACACAGAAGCAGTGCAGTTCAAAATATAACAAGATACAAGAGTGGAGGTAGACCAAAATCAACATAACTTGACATGGGTTTAAAGGATTTGGATCGTGGTAGATATATGAATGGATTGCATGGAGTGGTGAAACATGATTCATGTAGTTGACTTCAAATTTAATAAGAATAATACTTAGTTTGTGATGTAATGTATGTTTTTATTTACAGCATTAATTTTTGAAAGAACAGGATAAACTTTGGAGAGCAAGTTTTTCTCTTATATAAGAAAAGAATGGCGTGGAATCCCCAATTGTAAACATTAATGTTGAAGAAAGTTTGTGTGAGAAGTGATTATAATCTGTTTAAATTATAAATAGATAGCAATCAGTGATAGAACTTGTAGGCCCAATGAGAGGTGTCGATAAAAAGTATGTTTGACCAAAAGTGATCGCTTCCCAAACATGCACTTAGTTAATAAGCCTTTCTACAAATATATCTGGTTTATTATTGTGCATTCTGTTTTTTTCTTGTTTGATTAACGTTTCTTTTATTTCCTTCTGCTGCAGACACTTGGCATAGGACATGCATTTGCTTCATTTATCTGGCTTTGTGGTCCCATAACAGGCCTTGTGGTACGTGGTGACACAATTTTCTTTCAACTATTTAAGTTTTTTCTAATTATAGTGTATTCAGTTTGATGGCATTAATTTATTTCAGGAAGCTCAATGGAAGTGAAATAATCATATAATTTAGTTGAGTTTTTACAAACCGTGATAGTAATAATTGTAGGAATTCTGTGATGGTCAATTATGTAAGTTCATCACTTGCTTCGTTACTGAATTGTGGTATTCTGCTGCAAAGTGAGGTTAACTTTGCCTGATATGTCAAATCACTCATAGAAATCATTTTTTTGGGAAAACGTGTACTTTTTGGATGTACACAATACAATTGATATTGGTAAAACCTGCAAATTTGTTTACTTGTCTAATACAATGCGTGTAACGATGTATTTATATATATATTTTTTGTTACCTTCGTTCATTCTGAAATTATGCAAGTCATCTTTCTTCTCATGTTCCTCTTTAAGTTTGAAACACAAACAAAACTTATCGCAGCTATTGAATAAAAAAATTGCATTTCCTAAAATGTTTTGTGGAAAAGTATATTGTACTTTCAACTGGAAAACTGTAATAATAACATTGGGTTTACTGATAGCATCAGATCTTTATCATCACTAGTCACATGAGAAGTCACATTGTAAATCTGATTTTGTCGTGATTGGGAATGAAATCTAGTTCCTGAAGAAGGTAGAGTTTGGGATATGTACAAAACAAATGATATTGGCAGACCTTGCCAATTTGGTTGCTTGTCTAATAAATATTTTTGTGTAACCATGTATAAATTTTTGTTGAGTTTGTTTCCTTCATTCATTCTGAAATTATTCAAGTCATCATTCTTCCCCTTTTCCTTGTGTCTTCATAACAAGCAAAAGTGATACAAAACTTTAACATTGATTTAGAAATAAAAGATTTACAATTTCCTCATATTTCTTCTGGAAAAGTGTTTTGTACTTTTAAGTTGTAAAATAGAATAGTAACGTCTAATGGGGAGTTTAGGTGATAAAATTAAATCTTGGCCATCACTAGCATGGATAATCATGGTGGCAAATTGGATTTTCTGGTGATTGGGAATGGAATCTAGTTTCTGATGGTTGAATTTGGGATGTAAATTTTCATTTTACTTTTAATAAGCAACTTTGAAGTCCAATATGTTTGGTGATATGAACTGTTGCTAAACTTCTGAACAACTATGCAAATATTCACTCTCATGTTCATCTAAGAAACACATTTTTGGATATTTTATTAATTCTGTCTTTCAGGTTCAACCTTTCGTTGGTATATGGAGTGATAAGTGCTCTTCAAAATATGGTAGAAGAAAGCCATTCATTTTTGTTGGATCTCTCATGATCTCAGTTGCTGTATGTTGTGAAACTCCTGTTTACCTTTCAGTTATTGGTTTTTTTTTCCTTCATATCTGTTAAACTAAATTTTGTAATGCAGGTGATAATAATTGGGTTTTCTGCAGACATTGGTTACCTTTTAGGAGATACAAAAGAACACTGCAGGTATTCTTGACCCCTATGTCTTTTTCGTTTTTCTTCCTTTTGAATGTCAATATGTGTTTAACCAACTCATGCAAATGCAGCACATTTAAAGGTACTCGCTCGAGGGCAGCTATTATCTTCATAATCGGGTTTTGGATGCTGGACCTTGCAAACAACACAGTGCAGGTGAATTCTAAAAGATCAAATTTATGTGCACCCACACGGTGGAAAATTCTTGTTTTTGTATAAAGTTCAATATTTATAATATTATAAATAGAGAAGTGATTTATGAATTATTATAGGGTCCAGCTCGAGCTCTCCTGGCCGATTTATCTGGTAATCCTTCTCCGCCGCCTACTGAATCTGATAAAAAAATGAAAAGTAGTATAATTTGTATTTTTGGCCATTGAACTCTTAATAGCGAATAGATATCATTCTACTCTTCATGCATTATCTTTTGCACTATAACATAAGTTCGATTCAAGCATTCGTTATATAATTTATCTATTGTTGAAGCCTCGAAGTTGGTAAGGACTAAAATAAATAGGGTAGCCAATCTATTCAATTCGGAATATACCCCTGTAAAGATATCATTCTTTGCCTGGCGCTTGCTTAATAAACGGCTTCCATTGGATGATATAAATTTTATCTCAAAAAATTCCCCATTATGTGTTTTGCACATTTATTTTTATTTTTGAGGAAAAAACGAATCATGCAACTGATTCTGCTGCTTCAGTTTATTTTATTTAATCATTTTTATCTTGTTTGCAATTTTAGAAGTTTAAAGCCGATAAACATTTGAACCTTGAGGGGTTGCTCAATTGGTCAGCCCTTGAGTTTGCTTCCCAATGGTCACCAGTTTGAGAAGACCACTGAGATAAGTACCCAACTGTAAACTTCGGGGTTCCGTGGAATTAGTCAAGCCGAGAAACATTTGTTTTCAGCAATCTCCCCTTGCCCTTCGTCGTACTTAAACTAATGATGGAATGTCAATCAAGCCGTAATCCATTATAGTGCTACCCTACCCTTTCTACCCTTCCCTCTTCTCCAGACCTAATCTACCATCCCATCACATTGCCCATTGGCATGAGCCTTACATCAATTGGAAACTCTCAAATTATAAAAAGCCACCCCAGGTTGAACAATCCTATGATCATTCAGTGGAATCAGAATAAGTTTTACATAATTAAGTCTGCCCCACCAACATCTAAGTGGCATTCGTCTCCCCTTTCTTCTTTGTAAAACTTCTGTACACATACAGACTTGTATAAATCTAAGAATAAAAATGCATGACTGTAATACCTGCGGCATTACTACCCTTACCATCCTTTGCAGCCACCGTTACATGTTCTCTTCACTAGCATTGACATCATTAGTCAATCACCGAACTCCACCGGTCCAACTTAAGAGACTATTCTTTATGTAGGAATAATGCTATCTATGACAACTGTTGATGATCAACAGTTTAGGTAGCAATTAAGTGAAATTAATTGATATGTCATCTTAAATTTAGGATACGGATCTGATAGGATTCTACTGGAGCAAAAACGAACAAGATATGAATGAACCGAACTTTGATTGAAACAGAAGAAATGATTATAGAAAGATGCTGATGATCTGTAGTGACTCAATCTACCCCTCCTCTTGCTCTTTAATTGCCTTCCAATTCCCTCTACTTCTTATTTATACATCTCTTCTAACAAACTAACCTTTTCTCCACCAGATTCTGTTACTTCTTGCCAGTTGTTCATGCCTTCTTCTGGGTCCTTCTAAAATAAGTAAATCGTATAGGAGGTCTATCATTATCCTTGGTTTCCAAGATCACCTTGTCCTCGAGGTGGAAATCAGGAAAGTGTTGGCAGATAGACTTGTATGATTCCCATGATGCTTTGGATGCTGGTAAGCCCTTCCATTGAATCAATACTTCTTTTTCAAAGTGTTGACCTTTTCTACCGAATGAATTCCCAAAACTTGATCAGGTTCTACATCCTATTCTAAGGTAGCGTCCAACTGTGGAGGAATCTGCATCAGAAGATATTCGAAGGATATTTACTAATTATTAGTTTCCATTTATAACCCACATAGAATCAGGAATTTCATTAATTATATAGTATAAAATCTTTCTTTATATCTTTGTAATATTCTATAAATTTTATTCTATAAATTAAAGGCAATACATACTGGAAGATCATTCAGCAAAAACTTGTCATCGTATCAGAGCCCTAAAATTACTTACTTGTGCGTGTGATTTGCACTGGTAGCTCTTTGTTCATAGTATTCGGAGGATGGCGTCTCACGAGGGTTTTCTAGCAAGCTGTAATCGCCTCTGTTCGTAGTAGTCAACTGTTGGAACTCGTATTTCAAGCATTGGTTCTCTGCTCGATTGGAGTCGAAGCTTTCTGCGTGTTTTTTTTGGGGTTGCAATTTTCGGGCTTCATCGTTTACTCCAGTGTCGGCGTCTTCTTCGAATTTTCGGCTAGTCGAGCTTTGGGTCTGGGTCGAAGCATTGTTCCATTTTTTGTCTCGAGCAGCAGTGTCTTCTTCGAATTTCTGGCTAGTCTTCGTGTTTCTTCTCCTTACCGTCTGTGTCGCCGTTGTGAATGTGTTAATTTTTGGGCCCAATTTGTGTTCTTTTGTTTTGGGCCAAATTGAATCTGTTGGGCCATTGGGTTGGGCAATTTAATTATTAGTTGAATTTTCGTTGGGCTAATTTGTTGGGCTTGGGCAGCATTTGGTTGGTGGATTGTGAATAATTTATTTTGGCGGCCTATATACTATTTTTACCATGTCAATTGAGAAGATTGACTCCATTTGTATTCGTTTTAATGGGAAAAACTACGCGTCATAGGCATTTCGTTTCCAGTTATTGTTTGAAGGGAAATGAGATTTGTGGGAGCATATTGATGGAAATATTCTACCTCTTGATCAAGATAAGGAAAATGAGAAGTATCTTGCCTGGAAAATCAAGGATTCTAGAATTATTGCTTGGATTATTGGTACTATTGAGGCTAATATTGTTCTTAATCTCAGGCCCTACAAATCAGCTCGTTCTATGTGGGAATACTTGAAGAAGGTCTATACTCAAACTAACAATGCTCAACGACTCCAGTTGGAGTTTAAATTGGCAAATTTTTCTCAGGAATCTCGCTCCATTTAAGAATATTATTCTGGATTTTCTAACCTTTGGGCTGAATATACAGATATCATTTATGCTTTGATTTCACCAGAAAGTTTGGAGGCTGTACAAGCTGTAGATGAGGTCACAAAGAGGGATCCATTTCTTATGAAATTGAGAACTGAGTTTGAATCTGTCAGGTCCAGCCTCATGAATCGCGAGTCTATTCTACCACTGGACAGTTGTTTGGGTGAATTATTGAGGGAGAACATCTTATAACTCGTAACTCTTTGGAACAACATCAAAATTAAGCAGCACCGGGTCCTGTTGCATATGTGGCTCAAGGAAAATTCAAATATCGGGATATGTATAGTGTGTAGTGTTACAGCTGTTTGGTCACATGACCCTTTAGTGTTCTCGAAAATTTTGGAGCAAGTTATGTTGTTGTTGCCACTTTAACCTCTAGTTCTGCTCCGCCATCTACTTCTACTCGAGTTCCAGCTTCTCCTAGTTCCTTTCAAACTCCCATCTCTCCTGAGATGATTCAACAAATGGTTGTCTCTGCGTTGTCTGCCTTAGGTATCTCAGGTAATCCACCAAGTGCTCGTTCTTGGTTATTAGACTCAGGTGCTTCTAATTATATGACTCGTGATCCTAAGTTGCTTAGTAACCTTAGACCATATAATGGACCTCTCAAAATACACATTGCTGATGGTAACACACTTCCTATCTCCGTTGTGGGTGATATATCACCAGATTTGGCTAATGTTTTAGTCTCTCCTAATTTATTCATTAATCTTCTATTTGTTGGCCAACTTGTTGATAACGATTGCACTGTATGTTTTTCTGCTTCTGGTTGTCATGTGCATGATCAGGTGTTTGGGAGGACGATCATGAGGGGGCCTAGGGAGGGGCGTCTCTTTCCTGAATCATCGAAGCCTGATTCGTCTTTTCCCATTTTTTTGTAATTCTGCTAATTTAGATATCTTTGATTGGGATAAGAAATTAGGACATCCCAATTCTAATGTGTTACAACATTTATTCAATTCTGGTTTACTTGTTAATAAGAATTCTGCTTCGTTTTCACTCACTTGATTGTGCTTCATGTAAACTCGCTAAAAGTAAAGTTTTGCCATTCCCATCTCAAGGTTCTCATGCTTTGTATATTTTCGATATTGTTGATAGTGATATATGGGGTATTGCACTTGTGGTTTCTCACGCTCATTATAAATACTTTGTTACGTTTATCGATGATTGTAGTCGATTCACATGGGTTTATTTTCTTCATGCAAAGAATGAAGTTTTTTTTTCCGTCTTTCAAGCCTTCCTTACTCTTATTGACAATCAATTTTCCTCCTCAATCAAAACCTTAAGATCTGATTCTGGAGGTGAATATATGTCATATGCATTTCAATCTTTTTTACAAACCAAATGTATTATTTCTCTGCGATCTTATCTTTCTACTCCTCAACAAAATGGAGTACAGAACGCAAAAATCGTTACCTTCTTGATATGTTTTGAGCTCTTCTGATCGAATCTTCTATTCCATCTCGTTTTTGGTGTGAATCATAATCTATCGTTGTGCATCTCATAAATCGATTACCTTCTCCCACCCTTACTAACGTTTCTCCATTTTATAAGCTCTTTGGTCATCATCCCACATATTCCCATTTGTGCCCTTTTGGCTGCTTGTGTTTTGTTCACTTACAATCTCATGAACGGACAAAACTCACCACTCAATCTGTCAAGTGTGCATTTTTAGGATATGGTAGAACCCAAAAATGGTATATCTGTTATGACTCTACAACACAACGAATCCAAATTTCTCGTAATGTTGTTTTCTTTGAAAACAATCCTTTAATTCAGAAGCTATGGTTTCCCCAATATTTTCCGTCTTACCTGATTTTCCTATAGAATTTTCACAGTACAAGCCAGGGTGTGTTTACACTCGCAAGGATGTTGCATTTGGCACTGGCTCCGAGCTTCTTTCTCAGACGACTACCCTCCCAAGCCTCCCTGATCCTCCAACAACGACATCAGATCCTTCACCGGATATTTGCCTCCTTTTCGCTGTACTTCTCGTGTTCCTTGACCACTAGATAGGTATAGTTTTTCCTCCCATAGTTCTATGTCTGCTACACTTGCTTTGGTTTCCATTCCTTTTTACTACAGACAGACTATGGAGCAAGAGTGTTGGCGACAGGCGATGAAAGCAGAACTTGAGGCTCTTAAGGCAAATCAGACTTGGGATGTTGTGCCCTGTCCACCAACTGTGAAACCCATTGTGAGTAAATGGGTATATTTTGTCAAATTTCGTTCTGATGGTTCTCTTGAGCACTATAAGGCTCGATTGGTTGCTTTAGGTAACCGCCAAGAGTATGGAATAGACTATGGTGAGACTTTTACTTCGATAGTTTAAATGACCACTGTACGCCTTTTGTTATTTCTTGCCGCTTCCTAATCTTGGTTTTTACATCAAATGGATGTGAATAATGCATTCTTATACGGAGACCTCAAGGAAGATATTTATATGAAACTTCCATCTGGTATGCCTCTTCCCTCAGCAGATTCTGTTTGTAAACTAAAACGCTCTTTGTATGATCTTAAGCAAGCTCCTAGTGCATGGTTTGACAAATTCCGCCCCACCTTTCTGAGTTTTTCCTTTACTCAGAGTTAGTATGATGCGTCATTATTCCTTCGCAAGAGTACAAATGTGATCATTTGTTTGTTGGTATATGTGGATGATATTATTTTTTGGATTTGATCACATCCTTATTCAAAAACTTTAGCAGCATCTTCACTCGATTTTTCATATGAAAGATCTGGGTCATCTCAATTATTTTCTTGGTTTAGAAGTTCATACAGCACCGCATGGTATCTTCTTGAATCAACATAAGTATATTCAAGACTTGATTGGATTGATTAATTTATTTGAAGCCTCCGTTGATACTTGTTGGAGCTTAATATTAAATATCGTAAAGATGAAAGCAAAATTCTTTTAGACCTTAATCTATATCGACAGTTAGTGGGAAGTCTTATCTATCTTACCATTACACGTCCTGGTATTTTCTTTGTCGTTTATATCGTCACTAAATTTATGGATGCTCCTCGTCATCTACATTTGACAGCTGTTCGTTGCATTATTTGGTACTTTATTGGGACTCCTCATCGTGGTCTATTCTTCCTTAGGGAGACATCTTTTGAGCTCACCGCTTATAGTGACGTTGATGGACTGGCTATCCTGATTCTTGTCGTTCTACTATTGGGTGGTGTATCTTCTAGGTGCTCTCATTTCTTCGAAATGTAAGCAGGATTATGTTTCTAAGTCTTCCACTCAGGTTGAATATCATGCTGTGTCAGCCGTCTGTTATGAGATTGTATGGTTGCGGGGTCTTCTTGCCGAACTTGGTTTTTCTTAATCACAGCCAACACCACTCCATGGTGACAATACTAGTGCTATTCAGATTGCGGTTAATCCTGTGTACCACGAACTCACCAAACATATTGGTAGCTGTTCGTTGCATTATTCGGTAATTTATTGGGACTCCTCATCGTGGTCTATTCTTCCTTAGGGAGACATCTTTTGAGCTCACTGCTTATAGTGATGTTGATGGACTGGCTATCCTGATTCTTGTCGTTCTACTATTGGGTGGTGTATCTTCTAGGTGCTCTCATTTCTTGGAAATGTAAGTAGGATTATGTTTCTAAGTCTTCCACTCAGGCTGAATATCGTGCTGTGTCATCTGTCTGTTATGAGATTTTATGGTTGCGGGGTCTTCTTGCCGAACTTGGTGTTTCTTAATCACAGCCAACACCACTCCATGGTGATAATACTAGTGCTATTCAGATTGCGGTTAATCCTATGTACCACGAATGCACCAAACATATTGAAGTGAACTGTCATTACATTCGGGATGACTATGATTCTAATGTTATTACTCTTCCTCATGTTTTCACAGCTCAACAGGCCGCAGAAATCTTTACCAAATCTTTGACTTGCTATCGTCATAACTTTCTTGTAGCAAATTAATGCTTGTGTACTCACCAACATCAATTTGAGGGGGGTATTAGAGGATATTCACTAATTATTAGTTTCCATTTATAACCCGCATAGAATCAGGGATTTCATTGATTGTATAGTATAAAATCTTTGTAATATTCTATAAATTATTATAAATTAAAGGCAATACATACTTAAAGATCATTCGGCAAAAACTTGTCAATCTGTTGGGTTGCCACCGCAGCCTCTAGTGCCTTCTTGAGTTGAGAAATGTGAAAATTTGGGTGAATTATAGAAGAAGGGGGCAGCTCTAGTTTGTATGCTACTGACCCTGTTCGTTTGACAATTTTGAGTGGGCCAAAATACTTGGTCCCAACTTCTCATTTGATTTCTGTGCCAAGGAGCGGAAACGATACGGCTTTAGCTTTACATACACAGGTTCCCCTTCGTCAAACTTGACATGTCTTTGTTGTTTGTCTGCGATCATCTTCATCTTTGCTTGATTTCGATTGAGGTGAGCTTTCAATTCCTCCTGGATAGCATCCCTGTCCATCAACTGTTTCTCCACCGTTGATGTGCCGTCTTTTGTGTTCCATAATGGATAAGTGAGGGAGGTTCCAGCCCATACACAGCTCGAAAAGGTGTAGTCTTCGTCGATGTATGAAATGTGGTATTATACCAATACTCCGCCCAGGGCAGCCATGAATACCAGGTCCGAGGTTTGTCGTAAGTGAAACATCACTAGTATGTTTCCACACACCTGTTAACGATGTCTGCCCGTTAGATTGCAGATGATATGCAGTGCTCCGATGCAAGCAAGTTTCTTGTAGCCTGAACAACTCTGTCCAGAAATGACTCAGAAACACCTTATCTCTGTCGGACACAATGGATCGTGGAATCCCATGAAGCTTCACTATCTCCCTTACAAAAACTGTGGCAACCCTCGAAACAGTAAACGGATGTTTGAGTGGTAAGAAGTGCGCATACTTATTGAGGCCATCAACTACTACCAACAATGAGTTAAATCCCCCTGATTTTGGTGGCCTTTTGACGAAGTCCATCGATAT